>BDCZ01000233.1:86837-97462 GCA_001662365.1 Chlamydomonas applanata | reverse complement strand
GCCCCCGCCGCTGCCGCCCTCACCACCCCCACTGCTGCCACGACCCGTGGCCCGCCCCCGCCGCTCACCCTTGCCACCGCCGCCACCACCACCACCACCACCACCACCACCACCGCCGCCATCACCACCACCACCACCACTGCTGCCGGCCCTGCGCGTCCCCGCGCTGGACCCCTCCCCGACCTGTGCCTGCATCGCAAACAGACCCGACAGCTCCCCAACCGCCTGAGAGAACAGCCGCGCACCCCCGCTGCTGCTGGCCCGACCCAGCGGGGCCACCCCACCTTGCTCGTCCGGCCCCACGGGCCCCGCTGCCTGCTCCGTCCGCTTGCGTCGCTCCCTCTTGGGCGCTGCACTCGCAGCAGCTGCTGCTGGGGCCCCCTGCACGCTAGCAGTCACTGTGATTGTGGTACTCGTGGTGATTGTGGTGACTACAGTTGGGGCTCGAGAGGAGGATGTAGAGGCTAAAGAAGTGGGGCCACGTGCACGTGCCCCCTTGCCCTTCAGCCCCTGCCCTGCGCCCACAGATCTGCCACTGTCCTCAGCCTCCGCCCCACTGTCCCCGGTGGACCCCTCTGTCCCTTCTGCCCCCTCCCGGTCGGCAGCTCCCCGCGCCCCGCCCTTTCCCTTCGCACCCTTGCCTGCCCCCTTGGCCGCCTTGCGCTGGGCCGCCCTGTCCGCACGAGCTGCCTGCTGCTTTTTGGCGATCACCGTAGCGATGCTTAGAGCCGCAGCCTCCACTGCCCCCACCCCCAGGATTGGTGGGAGGCCCCCGGCACCCAGAGTTGATGATGAGCCCCCCACACCTGCATCCTCCCCTGAGGTCCCTTCACCTCCCTCCGCCCCGCTTTGCTGCTGCCCCTTCCGGCCGCGCGGAGCCTTGCGCCCCTGCTGCCCTTGACCGGCTCCAGCACTGCCGGATGCCTCGGGTTGCTGCTGCTGCTGCTGCTGCGCAGCCTGCCACCCGCGTGCAGCTACGAAATCCTTGAACGCCTGCGCAGCCGCACCAGCGGCAGGGGAGAGGAGGTGCGGATCAATATAAGAATGGCAGTACAGGTGTGAAAGGCACGGCCGATTCCATAGGCCAGGGAGGAGGCAAGCAAAAGTGCTGCTGTTGCTCTGAGCGCTGGCCCGGCAGTAGCAGCGCAGTACTGCACCAGCAGCACACCATGTTTGGCTACGGCACGTGACAGACCTGCTGGTAGTGCCGGCCCCTACCACAGGGCTGAACTAGCAGTACAGCAGCGATACAGCAGCGGTACAACACAGCTGTACAACACAGTGGTGAAACGCGCCTGCGGGCCGCCCATGGTGTATGGGGCGATGAACTGCCGCAGCCGCGACAGCAGGTGCTGTACATCCACGCCAACTGCCCCAGCCGCTGCCTCATTGCCAAGAGCACGCCCAAGCAATCGTGTGAGAAGTGTGGACTCAGTGACCGCACTGCCGCCTGCAACAAGCATGAGGGACGCAGCCAGGGTCCAGTCTAGGAGTCCATGCTCAGGAGGGAAGCTCAGGCTAGGAGCCCATGCTCAGGAGGGAAGCTCAGGCAAGCAGGTCCACGGGTAGTCCTAAGAGCCCCTGGGGTCCCTGACGCCTGCACTCTAGAAGGCTCGCCCACTCACTTGCAGGACGCACTCACTTGCGCATTGCGGTAGCCACTACTGTAGTGCTCCGCCACCTCTTACCCCCACCCCACCCCACCCCACCCCAACCCCGATCAACCTGATACCCTGCTATAATGCTACCCTGCCTGCTTGCTACCCTGCCTGCCGCTGAAAGCAAACAAGATTAAAAAACAACAGCAAGTCCTCACCCGCAGCCGCCAGCTGCGCCACATCCCCAGCCACCGCGTCCACGTCAGCTTGTGAGAAGAGGCGCGGCACGAGTGCAGGACGCAGCGCAGGGGACAGCAGCGCGCCAGGGCCCAGCAGCCAAGCAAATGCAGGGGCGGCGCCCAGCTCGCCCCGGCCCACCGCGGCCATGAGGGCGGCTGAGCGCTCAAACACGTCACACACGTAGAAGAGGGACCAGGGGGTGTCGTCCTGCGTGTGTGTGCGGTGTGGAAAAAGAGGGAGAGCGGTATGAGCAGTTTTAGGTGTGAAATGCACGGCACAGCGCAGCACAGCACAGCATGCAGGAGCCAAGGCGAATGCACTCTTGACATGGCTCACCCGGGCTCTCCCCTTTCCTCTCACAGTTCCTCTCCCTCCCTCAGTTCCTCTCTCCCTCCCCATCCCTCCCCCCCCTCTCTCTCTGTGTTTTCCCCCGTATATGTATCCATATAGATCGACCTCGCTCACCAGGCCACCGAACGTGCGCCCACAGTTGTCGTCCGCGTCAAATGGCTCCTCCACGTACAGCGCGTACCGCTTGGCAGGCTGCAGCAGTACATGTGTAGTACACTGGTCTGTCCGTCGGCAGTACATGGGCGGTACATGTGCAGTACAGAGGCTGTGCTGAGGCAGTACAGCGGTGGTACGAGCCGTGCCCGGCTGGTGCACAACTTGAGTCAAGTTTTGGTAATCTGGCGGTAATCTGGTTTCAGAAACGCGTAGAATCATGTGGCCATGCCCCAGCTGCATCAAGCACAGTACTCTGTAGTACAGTACAGTTGTCTAGTACAGTACATAATACTGTACGTCGTAGTGTTGTGCTGTACGTCGGGAGTGCTGCACGTAGTGATATTCAGTACGTAACACACACCTGAGGGGCTGCCTGGCTGCCGTCAGCGCCCTCACCCTGGCGCACCTCCCCGTACCACGTGCTCAGCACCAGCCGCCTGCGCACATGACAGCGGTATGGCGGGTACAGTGAGCGGTACAGCGATGCACAGTTCCTTTTCAGCGGTACAATAAGGTACAGCCGGCGTTGCATCCCCCTGCACCCCGAAGCCCAGCACCAGCCATACTGCACTTGGGGTTAGAAGTTTTGGAGCTAACGATGGCAGAGATACATACGCTTACATCCACTGAACACACACATTTGAAAATTGCACGTGTGGGGTTGAGAGCCATCCAGCACCCACATGTGGGGCTCCTACGATTACACCCACTGAACATGAACACTGAACATATGGACTCGTGCACACAAAGGATCAAGGGAATGAGCCACCCACATGTGAGGCTCCTGCAGAGCGGTGCGCAGTGTAGTGCCCATGGTAGTGAGGAAGCCGGCCAGCAGCTGGGACAGCGGCAGTGCCACCTTTCCATAGTCCTCGGCCGCGCCATCGATGCTGCAACAAGGGAAGGGAGAGGGTGCAGTGTGCATGCGCGCATGGGGGGGCTGCATGGGTGAACGTGCAGGGTGGCGGAGGACTGTTGGCCCGCGAGGATTGTGGGAGGGCTGCGTGCGTGCGTGCGTGTGCGCGCGCGCAGAACATGAGATCATGCAGTGCGTGCTCATGGAGGCAGCGCATCACACGCAAGCGTCATGACGTAGAGCAGCCGGACGCGTCAGCTACACAGTACACACCGCTGCTTCGCGACCTCCAGCGCGGCATCTGGTTTGACTTGCTTGCTTGCGCGGCTCAGCAACCGAGGTATCACGGATGGGGGGCGCTCCGAATAAAAGAGCTTGTACAGGGGCGGAAGCAGCGGCTGCGGCGCCACCGTCTGGAGGTACAGCACTGTCTGTGGCAGTACGGGCAGTACAGGCAATACAAGCCGTACATGTGGATGGAGGGAGCAAACGTGATGCAGTACGTGTGGACCAGTGATACAATACGCAGCATATAAGGTGGCAAAGGCGGTACAGCCGATGTGCAAGCAAGCCCTACCACGCACGCATGCACACAGTCATGTTACACAAGCCGGCAGCCAGTCATGGGCTGCTCAGCATCTCCTGCTCTGTTGCGTGCCCAAATCTACGCTGTGTATTGCATGCACACAGCACAGCCAGCCCGTGCTTTCCCTCACTCTTGTGGCCCCCCATCTGCCCCTCTCTCACATGCCCCCACCCCTGCTTGCCCCCACCCTTCCACACCCCTCACCGATCCGCTACCCAACAATCCCCCCAGCACAGGGCACCCCACACACGCCGTCACACACCAGCAGCGCCAGGCAGTGCGAGTTGAAGGTGTGCGACGCTCCGTCGTTCATCGCGTGCGCCTTGCACCACAGCTTGACCAGGCGGTACAGCGGCGCGAAGCACGGGTTGACCTGCGGTACGGGGCAGTACGGGGCGGTACAGGGTGGTGGGATGCAGTACAGAATTATGTACGGCCGTACAGCACGGTACAGGGTGTTACTGCTAAGACAAGGCAAGGAATGGCCAGGTTGGGCCAAGGCCCAGGCCAGGGTTCAGGCCAAGGGGCAGAGAGCGTGGGGGCATGGGTTTAAAGATCCTGTTCAGGCGAGGAAAACAGACTCCCAGCTCACCACGTCAAGAGTCGAAACACCTTGAAATCCTGAACCTCCACCTCACTTGCATCCCCCCCCCCACCGCAGGAGCCCCTGTGGCAAGCGATCGATTCACACGTGAAACCACTCCGTGACACCTCAGCACCTCAGACCTGTAAGCCCTGCAGTATTTGGTTGCTGTTTCTGTTCAATCTGTTTAGTCGTTTGTTCAAACTTAGGTGCCATGAACAGATACCAAGCACTTGACTGCCCACCTGTGTGATGAGGCGGAAGACCTGGGCCTTGAAGCCAACACCATCCCCACCAATGGTCAGGTCGCACTCAATGCCTGCGCGCGGAAGCACGGAAGGGTGAACTGGGCTCAATCATATCGGCATAATAGTATAACTTCACGCATCACCTGAGAGTGTCACCATACTACTTTTAGGCATGCCACCGTTCAGGTATGAGGGATAGTGCAACAAGTAAAGGGACCATTGGACTACAGGTTAGACTAGGTAGCAAGTGAATAGAGTAGGGGTGGGTGGCTGATGGTCAGGTCACACTCAATGCCTGCATGCACGTCGACTTGGATGGGCTGTGGCAGCAGTCACCACGCACAGTTGCACACAAGCGTTTCCAATGAACACCAGAATGAACACTTAAGAACATCAACGCGCACGGACCTGTGCGGCGGTCCAGGAACTTGATGAGGGGGACGCGTGCATGTGTGCGATACTCCATGGCCCCGCGATCTGCCACACCCGCTGACACCAGCATGCTTGCTGCGCGCCGCAGCACCCCCACCTTGGTGGCACGGTCCGCGCACACCTGCGTGACAGAGTCGGTTAGGTTAGTTTCAGGCTCAGTTGGTTGGAGGCGGTTGCCTGCTGTAGGCGTGTGTGCATTGGGGGTGCGTGCGTGCGTGCGCGCAGTTGGGCGGCTGATCAGCGTGGTCACGAGCAGTTGGTTCAGGCGGTTGCGGCAGCTGCGGTTGTAAAAAATACCAACCGCCGGCCCCCCTCAACCACCTTCACCCACCCAACCGCCCCGCCAGCTGACGCACCCCACTGAAAAGATCTCTGCCAACCAACACGCCCCTACCAACACGCTCAACTGCAAAGCCCAGCCCAGCCCATCCACCCACAACACTGTCTGCCTGGCTGCCTGCCTGCCCGTCTGCCTGTCTGGCTGTGTGACTGGATGTCTGCCTGTCAGCGCACGCACCAGGGGCACCCACTCCTCCCCTGCAGCCACCGCCTGCCCTGCAGGCCCCTCCTCTGGGGGACCCTTCAACGTGGATCGGTGCACACAGCCTTCCAGCGCCAGATCCAGATCACTGAGGTTGATCATGACATTATGCATTCGTGATTCAAGTACAGATCAGGAGGTCACGATGTAGGTGGATTGGGGGCAGTGTGTCTGGAGCGTCTGCATGCGGCCGGGTGGCCCCCCAAACCTCCCTGGACCATGCTTCTGCCCACACGTGTCACCAGCACCCTGTTGCTCTTGCGTCTCCTTTCCCCTTTTTGCAGGCTAGGCCAGTTTTCCTTAGCCACGTTCGCTGTTCCAGTGTGCGTTGCGCCTCAGCCTGTGTAACCATAACCATAACCCGCTCGCAATGCAGGTCTGTAGCTGCTGCAGCTGCTGCAGCTGTTGACCGCTGAGACTCCTGAGCTGAGCAGACGCTACAGCCAGGGACGTTGTGAGCGCATGTTCCGAGGGCGCAGCCTCGCGCCACATGCTTGAGCTGGCACTGCCATGCGGGACGCGCCCATGCTGTTGACCAGTCCATGGGATCCAAAAGGTCCACCCTCACCTCCTCGCGTTGTAAAAGCCGGATACAAAAGAGCCGTACGGCGTAATCTGCAGCCGCTCAACTGCCCGCATCTTGTGCAAAGCGCGCTTTGTGGCTTCCAGCACAGCAATGCGGTCCTCATAGTCCTTCCGAGTCGGGGCGCAAGCCTGCATACAGATGATATGATTTTCACCGCGCTGCTCTGTTCGATCTGGCTCAAAGCGTCAGCTGCTGCAATCTTCACCTGCGCCACCTCCTGGAGGACTTCCTCCAGCACTTCTAAGCCCATCCGCTACACATGCACATCTGCCGGCACATCTCAACTTGCACCACCCTACCTGCCTGGTCAGCATCATGGTTCCATGAGATGATGACCAAGGTCTCTGTGAAGAAGCGATGGGCGCCTGTTCTTCAATCTGCAGCTACCTGAGATGGCGGGAAAGCCGCCGACCGCACCCGGGCGGGGTGCGCTAGACGGGATCAAGAAGGACATTCAAAGAGCAAAGGATGCAGGAGAGAAGTATGACCCTCGTGGTGTGGGCAACGCCTTCACCCACAACTTCCTGAACCAGAGTGAGTGCCTTTGCATGGCGGACGCGTAAACACCACAGGCAGCGGGGCATGCGGGCATCATGCTGCCATGCTGCTGTTCACGCCTGCACCTGTTGCATGCTGCGCCCTGCTTCCTGTATGCGCCTGCCCAGCAGTGTGTCGGCCTCGCTGTTGTGTGCCAAATCACTGGGCTGCAGCGCGCATGCCTTTTTTTCCTGCACGGTATACATGCCAGCCAGCGTGTTTCACCGGTTTGCTGCATGGGCTGAGCGTTGCCGCACTTGCATGCGTGCGCGCAGAGCCATGGCACCCCCTCAACTTTCGTAACCAGATCAAAAAGTACGAGGTGGAGCAAAAGGAGATCAGGGACCAGAAGCTGAAGGAGCAGGCACAGGCGTGTGACCGCTTGAGTGGCGGGGGCCAGGGTCTTGGTGATTGTGACAAGGGGCTTTTGTGATGGTGATGGTGATGCTGATGGCCGATGCTGCTTGGGGGTCTTTATCCTCCAGCACTGTCCAGTGCGGTCGTCGCTCGTCGTGTGCTGCGCCACCTGAATCAGTGAGCTAGTGTCTGACTGGGCCTGACCTGGCTGACCTCACCTGTCCTGGGTCTGACTGGGTCAGGCTTGCCAACCGCGGCATCTTATCACGTTGACCGTGCAGGTTTGAAATTGGTCTGACTGGCATGGCCGAACCCACCACGTCTGGCTGGCAAGGCTGGCTTCACAGGGTCTGACTGGCACGGCTGAGGAACCTGCCGGGTCTGACTGCCCCTTGACCTGCAGGCCGAGTTCGAGGCGGAGCAGGAGACGATGCGTACGATGAGCTACCTGAGTGAGACAGAGCAGCAGCGGTACAAGGACAGGCAGTCCATCTCCTTCATGTACGCCAAACCACCAGGTGCGGGGGTGGTTTCCCATGATGTCTGGAACATTACAGGTTCAGGCTTGATTCAGGGCTCAATTTGTCAAAACTTAGGCTGTAGGGCTTTGGAAGACGTGGGCGTATGGCTGGTCAATTCTCTTCTTATTATGCCAGGTGGTTTGGGGCTTGTGGCTCAGGGTTTGTGCACCTTGGCACAGTTGAGGGTCTGAGAAGGTTGGCACACGCTTCAGCGCTGGAGGTGCCCCCTTCACGGGTGGTCAGGACAAAGACTACTCATATTTTATGAGGCACGGGACGAAGACTAGTCATATCATATGAGGCACGGAATGATAAGAACGGAAGGCACGAGCGCATGCATTCCGCCTGGCAACCTGGCAACCTGGCACCTGGCTTGGTGTAGTTTGATTTGGTTTGGCGCTGTGCTGTGCTGTGCTGTGCTGTGCTGTGCTGTGCTGTGCACAGGCCTGGAGGCGGCACTGCAAAAGGAGGCGGCAGCAGAGGCGGCAAAGGCCAAGGCCGCAGCAGAGGCTGCGGCTGCTGCTGCCCTTGCAAACACACCCGCTGCGGTGGCGGTTGTAACCCCAGCTCCAGGGGCACTCCCGCCCCAGGTGCGTGCACGAACTCACCAGATCACTCAAGATTATAAGATTCCGAGAGATCATAGGATCTCAGATCGTCCGCTTGCACCACAACCCTGCACGGGTCAGTGTGCTGAGGTGTTGTACTGCAGCAGCTGTACTGCGGAAATCGTACCGTATTAGACGCGGGCCTGGTGGTGTGCGGCCAGCAGGGGCGGGGGGCGCTGCGTACTGCCGTACTGCTGTACCGCCCACCACATATGCAACCAACTATGTACTGCCACCGCCCAACTGACACGTGTGAGGCAGGTGGAGCGTGAGCTGGCGGCGCAGCGAGCGAGAGAGCTGGATAGAGTGAGAGAAGATCCCTATGCTGTCATGCTCGCGGCACGTGAGGCGTTGGCTGCAAACACAAGGTGCGCCAGCCACACCTCTTACTATTAGACGCAGTTGCCTTATTACTGTTCCTCTCTCTTTAGACGCTCTGGTGATCATGATGAAGGCTTAACTATAGATAACAGGCCCCTCCACCATAACATTCAAAGACAGGCTGTGTGATGCATGGGTAGCGGCGGGGCAGCCATTTTGGGTGGTGCTGGTGCAGAGCGCAGCGTGGATGCCTTCCCTGATTGTTGCAGCCTGCTGTGTTTCGTTGTATTGTTCCTCCTTTTGTGTAGCATGGGCTAATGTGTGTGGTGTGAGTGATGTGCGATGGGCGTGTGACGTGTGGCCCCATGTGCTCTTTGTGAGGCTGCGTGCGCACCATGCAGCACCATGCAGCACCATGCAGCACCATGCCCGCCCACTGCAACAACCGCCCGCATATAATGAAGTACCAGCGCTGCCCGTGGCCACAACCCGCGCATCTGGCACTCCACGCCTCATACCAACACCATCACACCCCTAGTATGAGCTCTCATACCTTGTACAGGCGCACACTGAGCCCCATGTGACGCTACAACCTACCAACCTTCAACCCTCCAACCTTGCACCCTTCACCTTAGCTCCACCCCTCACCTTCACTCCACCCTTCCACCTTCCAAGCTTCCAACCTTGCAACCTTACAACCGTCCAGCCTTCCAACCTTCAACTTAACCTGCCGTGTGCCTCACAGGCTGCAGATCAAGCGTGGCGGTGGCAGCAGCCCCGTGCACGGCGGCTTCACAGCCAGGGACACAAACCAGCAGCTGCTGGACGGTGGAGATGAGCTGGATGCCCAGCCAGGGCCTAGCGGGTGGGGCACCGGGCATGGCGCCGCAGGCATGCCCGCAAGCGGTCAGGTGATGGTGGCGCCAGGTGCGTGAGCTTCATGCACAGCACGGGGCAGGGCAGGGGGTTGAGGCGGGGGTGGGGGAGGGGGGGGATAAATGCAGGCAGGCAGGATGGCAGCGGCAGCTGCAGGTGCAGTGGCAGTAGGCTGTGCAGGCGCGGGTGCGTGTGTGCGTGCGTGCCTTGGGATGTGGGCAGGCAGTAATGGAGGCAGTGCCACGGCTGGGAGGAGGGTGGAGGGGCAGGCAGCTCCACAGCAGCTGCGCCGCCTTGCGTGTGGTGGCAGCAGCGCAGTGAAGAACAAGATACAGAAGCTGTGCAGCATGGGCTCACAACGCTGCATGCAAGCCATGTGAGAAATGACAAGCTGCACATGCAGCACTGCTGCTAGCCCGCTACTTGCACGTCCCCTACTGCTGTTGCTGCTGCTGCTGCACTGGCATATGAAATCCTGCTGCGGCTGCACATAACCCTCTGCTGCTGCTACCACTGTACTGCCCTGTGTACTGCTGTTGTGGTCACATGTGTACTGCCATGTACTGCTGCTGCTATCATGGATCACACATGTACTGCCAGGCGTGGTGGTGGACGCGGAGGACCTCGCACTGATGGCAACAATGACCGAGGATGAAAAGGCGGCGGTGGTCAAGCGCCTGCGCAAGATGGCGGAGCAATCCGAGCGCGAGCAGCGGGTGGGCTTCGGATGTACCGCCGTACCGATTGTACTGCTGTACCGCGTGTACTGCTGTACCGATGTCGCACTGCGGGCTGTGCCGCAGTGCTGCACGTTGTGCAGCTGTACTGCACATTGTACCGCTGTAGTGCACCCTGTACAGCTGTAGTGCTGCAGCTGGTTGTGGCCAGCCAGCTCCAGTCGCACCGCGTGTACTTGGTGCGAGTGGCGTGTTGGCTCGTACGCGCGGCCATCACAGAGGCACAGCATGCGCTGTTTTGTGTTTTCCCATGCACTTCAATGCCCTGCATGCCACCCCGCAGCTGTGCAGGTGCTGTTTTTCTGCAGTGTCTTATTTGAAGGTATGTGTTTTAAATGCAATATCCGTGCCCTGCCGTGCTGCACCCTCCGCAGCTGAAGGAAGCGGAGGCGGTGCTGGCTGCGGCAGGGTATGATGTACAGGCATTGACTGCGGCCGCGGGTGGCAAGGCCAAGCGCAAGCGCAAGCACAAGGAGAAAGAGAAAGAGAAG
>BDCZ01000233.1:67158-86034 GCA_001662365.1 Chlamydomonas applanata | reverse complement strand
AGAGGGGGAAGGAGAAGCAGGAGAGGGGGAGGGAGAAGGAGGGGGGGAAGGTTAAGGAGAGGGGGAAGGAGAGGAGCCGCGGGAGGGAGGGAGGTGAGGAGGATCGGGACAGGGGGAGAGAGAACCAGGGGGGAAAGCCAGGTAGGGGGCAGGCTGGGCCAGGTACCACCAGGAGCAGGAGCAGAAGCCGGAGCAGGGGTAGAGGGCAGGGACGGCAGGACAGGGAGAAGGGAAGTAGGCGAAGGGACAGCAGCAGCAGCAGTAGCAGCTCGAGTAGCAGCAGTAGCAGCAGCAGCGGTGGTGAGTAGTCGGCAGGCCAGCTGCTGCGGCGGCGGCAGCATTCTCATGACCTTATCAAATTTCATTCATCCAGATTGTAAGGTTTCAAGCTGTGAACCTGGTCCGGCATCCCTCAACGCAGTATGATATATGATATCACACCGCTGCATCAGTGACGCCACAGATCTGAACGGCTCAGAGTCACACTGGGGCGCGCATTAGAGCCTTCCAACTCATGCCTCTTAGATTCTAAGCAGATTCTAAGGGACGGCCTCTGGGTGCAGCTTTACCATCACCCTGGGTAGGAAGAGGGCGCGGAAACGAATGAGACAATTTGAATGCCTGCTGGTGCAGAGCAGATGCGTGTGAAGTCAGGCAAAGCCATCCTGATGCTCCCTGCAGCTCTCATGTCAAATGCCACAGATGTCACACCTGCAGCCATGCATTGCCTTTCTTCCCCTGTAGGCCCCATACACACCTGCCATGCCACCCCGCCTGCACCCCGCCTCCTCTCCACCCTTCTTCCATTTCCATGACCTGGCCAATGGGCGCAGTCCAAAACCCTGAGAGTGAGGAGAGCCGTGCCTGCCTCACGTCGTCTTTGCATGACCTTGGCTGGCTGCGTTGCTGGCTGTGTACCGCCCCATGCACGTGGGTGGTGTGTACTGCCTTGCTCGGCTGTGTGCTGCCGCCACGCCAGCTGCGTACTTGACCAGAGCGCCCCCCTCCGGGAAACTCACACATGGGATGCCTTGCAGCACTCTTGCACAGCCTGTACTGCCTGCCCGCCATCCTGCAGTACATCCTGTACTGCCTCAGCACCAGTCGCCGGCCGCCAGTTTCTTGGGCAAGTACTGCTGAGTGAGGTACTGGAAGCCAAAGGATGAGAGCGCCTGGATCTCAGCCTTCTCCCTGCAGTACAAATCCCACACATGTGATACAGTACATCTGTACATGTGATGCAGTACAGTCACACGTGGCAGCGCAGTATTCGTGCGGCACAGTACAAATGACACAGGAGCAGTGCAGCAGTGCAACCTCTGTACACAAATATCTGCACGGACGGAATGCCAGGGGAATGCTGCATTCCCTACAGAGGTGAGTCACCAACTTGGATATCAGGGATGCGCACGTGAGCTGGTAGGTGCATGTGTACTGCCCGGTCGGTGCGTACCCCCATGCATTGCAGGCGCCTTCAGCACCCGCCATCCTGCCATTGCCTCGGCTGCTACCCAGCTACCCAGACCAGGGGGGTCCCCCCAAGCAGCAGCACAGGCCAGGCAGCCGCCACCAAACTATCACGCAGGCGTCTGCCAAGATAGAAGTCGCTTTGCTCCTGCCGTGGCCAGCAGGCACCCACTTACTTGGTGCGCAGCATGAGCTCCAGCTCTGCCACCCACTCGGGGTTGCTGCGGATCCACTCCTCTTCCAGCTGAGGCGGGGGGCACATGAAGATGAACAGGGGGGCACATGAAGATGAACAAGGAGAAGAAGGGCAAATAAGGGTAGCATATGAAGATGATGGGCACATGAAGATGGGTTACTAGAAGAAGGGCAAAGTACGCAGGAGTACGAACAGGACAACATGCAAGCCCACGCATCATGCAAGCACGCATCATGCCGGCACACATCATGCAAGCAAGCCGCCCGCACCAGCTTCTTGCCCGTCTTGATGTCCTCCTCCGTCATGGGCAGCCGGCACTGCGGTGGCGAGGCACAACATACCACACAAGTGTGGAGTACAAAAAAAGTACAAATTCATGCACAGTAGGCTTGCAGTACGGAGTCAGTTGCACATCAAACCGACATCACTGGAGTACCAGTCGCATAACTGGAGTGCTGGCATGGTGAGGTTGCCATCATAGTGCATAGAGTAAGGTTGCACACGAGAGTCCTGCAGAAATCCCATCACGCTGTGTGGGGACATTGCGGCTATGAGACACAGAAACAGCATGATGCTCAGCGCAGTGTGGGCGGCATGTGCCATCTGCTGCTGCACTTTAAAAGTATCCGCCGCAGCACAGGCGACACCTCGCGCAGTACATCCAGTACAACGGCACCCCTGCAGCACATGCAGAATAGCAGTACAGGCAGCACAGCACCTGCTCGGGGATGTTGAAGCGGTTGAGATCAGAGGGGCGCACGCCTAGCCACTTGATGTCTGGGGTAGTCAGGTTGGAGGAGTCGTAGGACATGTTCATGGAGCCCTGCGGTTGGGCGGTGGTTGGTTGGTGATTGGGGCCGATTGGGCGGTCAGTGGAAGCTAACAAGGTCACCGCACCGTGCTGCTGAACAACCCGTACCGCTTCCCGGACCGTACCGGCACCGTGACCGTACCGCGCACCTTCATGTACACCGACAGAATCTTGAGGCCGTACGGGTCGCTGTCCACGAGTGCGAGCACGGGGATGCGCAGCGTGGCCCTCAGCTTGCGCAGGAACAGGCTACGGCGTACAGGGTCATGTGAGAGTGCAGGGGAGTGTGAAGGAGAGTGTGAAGGAGAGTGTGAAATGAGAGTGAGGGAGAGCGTGTGACAGGAGCAGGCGCTTGGCACAGCTTGCGCAGGAAAAGGCTGCGGGGTGTGAGAGTGAGGGAGAGTGTGAGGGAGAGTGTGAAGGAGAGAGTATGAGAGTGAAGGGGAAGCGCGCAGGGGACGCAAGAGCGCAGCGCAGCACCCCTGGCGGCACCAGCGGCACACATCCTGTGCAGTACACACAATACAGGAGCCCATGCGTACCGCGTCGCCACGTCAGGCTGGCCCTTTGCCGTAATGATGATGCATGGATACTGGTTGTAGAACCTGCGGCGGGAGCCAAAAGAAAAATTGCCGGGGAAGGCATCGACTTGGGGCCAACACAATCCTTGGCTTATAATTCGCACGAAATTCAAGTCACGTTTGTCTTCCCCCGCCCTGGCCCGCTCCTTTGCCAGCCAATACCGCAGCAGCCTCCACATCTCCCAAAACGCAGTTGATGTCTGCTAAGCCAGTAACAAACCTCCTCAGCAACAAAACAGCACCCCTCTTCCCCCAGAAACAAAACACAGAAAACGCGCACCTGTCCTCCGCGAGCCGCATGAACGCCGCGTCCTTCTCCACCAGCAGGATGAACAGCGCGTCAGACATGAGGCCGGTGACCTGTCAGACAGTCATGCGGCCTGTCAGACAGTCATGCGGCCTGTCAGACAGTCATGCGGCCCGCGACAGGCAGACACGTGTCAGGCAAGCATGCATAACGCAGGCATGCGTCAGGCAGGCACATGAGACAGGCACGCCGGGCAGGCACACATCAGCCAGGCCTGCGGCAGACTGGCGCAAGCCTCAACCACGGGCAGCACAACACCAGCGTCCCATCTACTCCCTGCTGCCACCTGCTGTTGAAAGGCTTGGCCCATACCCCCCACCTTGTCAATGTTGGGTGGGATGGCTTTGCCGCCCACACCCATGCGCGTGCAGTCAATTGGGTCCCCATCCTCGGTGAACTGAAGTCTCCCCACCACCACGCCCTTCTCACTCGCCACCACTGTGTTCAGGATTGAGAGCATGTGTGCGCCATGCCATCATCATCTAGCACACGGTTTTAAGTTATAAAAATCTTTGAATTTGCACATTGAAACTGCGATGTTGCAGTTGAGCGGTGAGCTCTGGGCGCCATGTGTGGGTGTGCATCGCACTCTCAGGGATGTTGGAGTTTGTCATAGTATACTAGCAACAGTGACAGCATGCACGCAACGTGGGAAATGAAGGGCAGTCCCAATAGGGGCCGGACTGCTGCCACTCCGTGCGCGGCTACCAGTGCCAACAAGGCAAACAGCACAAAGGGGCGGAGCGTGCGTATGGGCGCACCATGTAGACTGGAGCGCGTGCATCCCAGCATGCAGGATAGGTCATCCAGGATCGTGTCTGATTGCCCTTGGTCCTGCAGCCATGGCAAGAGTTAAGGTAGACAACAAGACGCCTCACACACTTCCAGGGCCCGCTCTCTCTGATTAAGGTCACCTCACACACTTCCAGGGCCGAGGGTATTGGTGGGGCCCGGCAAGGCCCATCAGAACCCCTGCCAGGAAACAAACCAAGGAAACAAACCCTGGAGCAACAAAAGACGAAGCCCGCCTCATCAGGACCTCACCTCAAACAGCTTGACGTCTGTGTAAAACAGGTCACGCTTGGTGACGTGGATGCGCTTGGCACACAGCTGGTGTACCAGGCCCAGGATTCGTGTGGTGATCGCGGCCTTCCTAAAGAGGCAATGACATCACACACCAGTTGAGTGAGGGACCAGCGGTACATTGTACAGCGCGATTGTACAGGGAGCCAACCGAACATACCGCCTGTTGTGTGCACTGCTGCGACGTGTTGTATGTACGACCAGGAATGCTGCTGTTGTGCACGACTTATCGAACGACTGCCGCACGCGTGTTGCATGACTGTCGCACCAATGTGGCACGTCTGTTGAAAGACTGTTAGATGACTGCTGCACAAATGCTGTACTAATGTTGTTGCACGCACCTGCATGTCTGCGTGCTGGCAAAGAGGCGGCGCGTGGATGCGTCCCGCAGTACAATGCGGTCCAGCTCGGCCACATACATCTGGTTGGTCTTGGTGCGCGATGGCACGTCGTATTCAAACCCCTCACCCTGGGGTGTGACATGGCAGTGGTCACAGTGTGCTGATGGCGTGAGTGGGGGTGTGAGTTGCAGCGGCGGTATGCAAAAGCTTTGGGATAAAGGGTGTGAGGATGGAATAGAATGAGGAGTATGGTGGAAGTGAGTGAATTCATGGGTGTGAGCTATACCCGCAAGCTCTTACCGTCTGTACTTTGTACTTCGTACTTCGTACCCGCATAACGCTCAACGCAATGCGGTGTCATAACGCACCACCTGCAGCTTATCCTTCGCCTTGGCTACGCCCCAAATTTCAAGGGCAGTGCATAGGTCACTTCATGAGAGTGACCCCAGGTTGACCCCGATAAATCATAGTGAGTGACCTGTACCTGCATGATGGTGAGCGCGATGCGGTACAGCGCAGCCTCGATCTCATCGATAACTGCATCCGCGTCCTTATCCACCACCTCTCGCGCGTTATACGGAAGGTTCAGCTCAGCCAGCGTCCTGCGGTCAAGGTCAACGTCAAAGTCAAACGCCGACCAATCAGAGTCAAAGTCAAAACCCGCCTGGTCAGAGTCAAACCTGTCTGGTTAGAGTTGAACCCATCTGGTCACTGTCAAGGTCAATGTCAAAGCCAGGAAAGGGCTGGTCAGCACGGAATGAAGCGCGTGGCGGCCTTCTGTGCCCCCATTCTATCATGCTCGCATGTCGCAGCAGCCAAACGAAGCCATGCGGTTGCTGGCGTGTTGTTGTGCTCAGTCAGGTGAGCAGCTGAGGTGTCTGCGTGCCAGCAGCCTGGCTGCATACGGCCCAATCAGGCACCGTTCCCATGCTGCCACCGGGTGCAAGCGGCGCGGGTCCGCAAAGGCTGGCAGGGCTCGGGCTGTGCCGTGTGCACTGTGAATGCGTACTGTCGGTGTGCACAAATGGACCAGCATGTACCAGCTCCGGCATGCAAACAAATCTGCGAACTGCCATATTATCATCGTTGTTAGTGACACACGTACTTTTCAACCTCTGGTGTGTCCTTCATCTTCTGAACCAGCTTCTTGACCTCTGCCAGCACATCCTGCAAACCACCATGGTCAGAGCCCCAAGTCTTGCAAGACTTTACTGCCGGCATAGCCCTGGCATTAGCATCGCGTGTGCACATGGCCGTGCATGGCAGCTGTCAGCCCCATGCATGCAGCTGTCACGGCAGCACACCGGTCTGCAACCACGGCCCTGCGCAGTCCCACATGAGACTGTGGGCAGCGTGACGCAAGCAGCTGAGCCCTGTGCACAGTGAGGCGATCCGCTTTTGATCCTGGTCCAGCCATGATTGTGCCCACCTCAGCGCCCTTGGCCTTCTTAGTTACAGCCAGGGATGTCCCCGCCTCCCCGCCGCGTTTGCTCATGGCTCCTCGGGGCGATCCTAGAACTGGCTATAAGGGTTTTTTCATCATGTAGCAGATCAATGCAAGATACGTAAAACCGTGTGGTGTTTGCTATTGCGGATGGAATTGATGTACATCAATCTTGTTTTTCTGGTCTCACTGAAATGTTGCAGCGGGTGTAAATCCGCAGTGCCACTGTGCCGCTTCAGAGCTCAATGTCAGGTGCTGTTGATCAGGGATTTGAGGTCATCAACGCTGAGGACGCAAAGGCTGACATGCCCGAGCCCCAAGAAAATCAACTTGTTGAGGACGAGGAGGAGGAGGAGGTGGAGGAGGTAGAGGAAGTGGAGGAGGAGGAAGAAGAGGAGGTAGAGGAGGAGGAGGAGGTAGAGGAGGAGGGGGAGGAGGAGGAGGATGCACCCTCAGCAGAAGAACCCCAGCAGCCAAAAGTCGAGCCTAAGGTCGATGTGCCTCCTGCAGTGCCATCGCAAGCGGAGGCCACCACATCTGCAGCTCATGCCACGAATGTGTCCCTGGACGAGTTGGAAACTAAGGCCAAGGCGCTGCTGAAGGATGGAGCGGAAGCAATTGACAAGGTGAGAGCATTTAACTCCCAGCACTGCGTGCGTGCCATGCAGCTGACCCATGTGCTCCCCCGCCACGCCCCATGCAGCTGTCGTCCGGCTTCAGGTCGGCGCTGGGGTCTGCTCTAGGGCCAGGCGACGCCAGCGCCAGCCTCTCCAAGCTGGCAGGCGGCCTTACCAGTGGGTTGGGCAGCTGGTTCAGCATGGACTCAGCGCCCAAGGCGAGCAGCCGTTCTGTGGATCCGCGCATTGCAGCAGCGGGCAAGGTGCGGGGCGCGCGCAGCAAACGGCGGCAGGCATGCACGCGTGCGTTGCGCGCTTCCTGGGGCAGTAGCCAGCACCCTTGTGTGCGCAGGGAAACCTGCTTTGCATGCCACCTCACGTATGGCGCCCACGTATGGCGTCCGTGCACAGCTGCACACCGCCTCGCGTTCACTGATCCCACATCCCACACCCATCCATGCTGGTGCCCCATCCATGCAGCGCGCGTGCATGCAGTGAGGCAGTGCACTGCGCTTCGCTTTCCTCGCATTTGCAGGCCAGCAGCGAACTGCAGCAGCTGTTTGGGCTTGGGGATGCAGAGCACCTCGTCGAGCAATTCAAGTGCAAGCTGCTGCAGACGTACGCGTGCGCACACAACACGTTCACACCATCCATACAGGTGTGTGGACTGTGTGCCACTGTGCCTGCGCCCCATTACTACACCTCCTGCCACTGCACAAGCAGCAACGTGCAGAGCAGGAAGGGCATGCCATCTGCAGCGGCATGGACAGGGCCACGCGCAAGCGCAGTCAGCAGCAGCTAACCCAATGGGCATCCGTGCTCCTACCCGCCATTACCGGAACCTGTTCCAGCACAGCAAGACCACCAGTGGGCTGCAGCCTGAAAACCGCTGTGGGTCCAGCAAGATACGGTGCACAGAGGCGCAGCCAAATCAAACGGCGCATGTGCTGGTCATTTGGCATGGGTGTGTTGGGTTGGACAGTGGTGTGGTGGCCAATCACACAGGGACAGAAAGCATGTGCGTGTTCGCTCTGCACAGCGCCCCTAGCCCCCGCCCCCGGTCCCTCTCCCATGCACTTGAGCATGCACGCTCTATGCACCCTGGAGCGTGTACCGCACTGCCATGTGCTCATGCTGCCACGTGGTGTACGATCATGCATGGATGCCCCTGTGCAGATGGCATTCCAAGGCACCCTGTACGTAACTGATCAGCATGTGTGCTTCAGCGTGGAGGAGAAGGGGCGCAACCTGCCTGTCAAGGTGCCCCTGTCAGGCATCACCTCCGCCACGCGGCAGCTGCCCTCTCAGAAAGGTGTGGTCTCTGCAGACCTGACGTTTGACTGGGATTGACCAGGGGGCTGACCAACCACAGTTTTTTATGTGGCCGCGCTCCCTGCCGGCTTTCGAGTGGAACGTAGCTGCAAACTTATCGGCGGCGCATGTGTGGTGTGGTGCAAGAGCGGGGTGCAAGCAGCATGCAAGGGTGTGTGTGCTGGGGTGCAGTACCACATGTGTGTATGCCGTCCATGCGTTGCCGCAGCTGGCAGCGCAAAGGGCCGATGGACGCATGAATGGCGGATGTGAAGTCTGCGTCCCCGCACTCCACGGCGCTGATCTATGTTCGTGCTGCATGCATTCATGCGCGCAGGCATGGCATCAGACGTGCTGAAGCTGGAGCTGGGGCCAGGCAAGCATGTCGCATTCAAGGACTTTGACTCAGGAGGTGCCCTGGACAGCGCGCTTGCACTGATCGAGCACTTGATTGAGTCAAATTGAGACGGGCAGAGGTGCCAGCAGGGGGGGCCGGCAGTGATCACGGCCAGCAGAGCATGGGTGTACATAAAGAGCCGCTGTCCGTCGCAAGCTTGTGTGCGTGGCCATTTCATCATGCAGTACAGCGTCCTCCTCTAATTTGCAGGGCAGGCTGCACCAAGCTCTTATTCATGAAAGCTGTCATTTGCAGTGGTCTTATGTTGTATTTTCTGCGCTTGAACTTGCACAAAAAAAAACCTTTTCATCTCATTGGCCCCACACGCAAAAAAAAGCTAATTGCGACTCCTGTTGGACCTGCCATAAGCAGAAATTGAACGGTGAGTTTGTGCACGCGGCTGCTGGGGTTTTGTGCTGCAGGGCTTGTTGTGATCTGGTTGATGGCAAGGCCTGCAGCCTCATGGTGTTGCTGGACGCAGGCGTCTTGCAGCTTGCAGTGCATCTCAGTGCAGACAGCGGGGCGATGTGTGTTCAAACCTGCACTGGGGTTCAAGACGTTTGATTCAAACACAGTTTCTGCTGGCCCGCGGCAACAGCACCCGATGTCATTGCCAAATCGCTTACCGCCTGTGTTGTTGTCGATGCACAGGCGGTAATGCCCAGGACCCTAGAGTCCATCGTCGAGCAATATCCATCAGACGCCAAAGCGCTGAACTGCGACGGCAAGTGCAGCACTCGCAACCTGCAGGTGCGGCCTTGGCGATCATCATGCCGGGGGGTGGGCATGCATGATGGCGCAGCATGCACTTGCATGCCTGCACTTCGTGTGTGCATGTGCATGTCAACATTGCTGCATCTGCGCAGGTGCACGGGCCGCGTGCACAGGGGGATGTAGGGGGGCCCGAGCATGCGCTGCGGCGCCCCAGCGGCACAACCCAGATCATCAAACCCCACTTGCTGCACCTGTCGGGCCCCACCCCACCATTATGCTGACGGTGCACGCCGCCTGCAGGCACTCGCCCGCTTCACCCAGCTCCAATCGCTGTCCATCTCCTGCGTGGGCCTGTCCTCCTTTGAAGGACTGCCTGTGACAGTGAAAAAGCTTGTTGCTGCTGACAACACCATCAGTGCGGCATCCATCGCGGGCGTCACCGTCGCCAAAGGCTTGACTTCGCTTGACCTTGCCGGGAACCGCATCCGCACCGTCAACGTGCTCGCCTGCTTGAAGGAGCTCAAGGACCTGAAGGCCCTTGACCTGAGCGGGAACCCCATCTGCGACACCCAGAACTACCGGGAGGAAGTCTTCAAGATGCTGGACGAGCTGGAGTACCTGGACGGCAAGGACCGCCGCGGCACTGGTAAGAGGGCACAAATTGGCAGATTCCTGCCATGGATCGGGCACAACACACGGCACACGGCTCTGTGCATGTGCCGCGGCCCGCAGCTCCCACCGCCTACAGGAGCATTGTAGCTGTTGCATCTGAGGCGTGCCACCGCAGTGCATTGCGGCCCATCCTCCTGAAGTGGCATGGGCATGGTGTCTTACTCTGGGCTGCCTATTGACTGCTGCTGCCATTGACTGATGAACGCTGGCCAACCTGCAGAGCGGGACGGGGATGAGGAGGAGGAGGAGTATGACGAGGGGGAGGACTATGAGGAGGATGCTGGCGGCAATGAGGGCGAGGCCGAGGGGGAGGGAGAGGAGGAGGGTAGCGAGCCACCTGCGTACGCTGCGCTAGTGGTGCGTTAGGCTCTTGGGCCTTGGCTGCGTATCCCATGCTTGAACAGGCAGCTTCCAGCATGCATGGGACACCTGTGGCAAGGAGCTGCTGAGGACGCACAATACAGGGCACCATCAGAAGCAAGACGTGCCCCAGCTATGCTTGCATGCCAGCAGCCGGCTTGCATGCAAACAGAGTGCAGGTACAAGCCTTGTAGTACGAGTAGTATGAGGAACAACGCCGCATTGGAACAAGCCGACCTCGTTCTCCTTGCTCCTGAGTTTAGTGGGATGTGGCATAAACTGGTCATGCATCTGGCCTAAACCGATCATGACTCCTCATTGTTGCTTCAGGGTGACGACCCCCTGGAGGATGACGAGGAGGAGTACCAAGAGGAGGAGGAGGATGTGAGTGGTGCTGGGAATTGATGCCCATGTGGGCATGTGCTATTAATGCCCCGCTTCGTGTCTCCGCTGGATGCTGCAAGCCCCTGCAGCCCCCCAGCCTGCGCCCCCCCCTCCCCCTCTCTCTCTCTCTCTCTCTCTTTCTCCTCTCGCTGTTCCTCGAAGTCGTGTGTCTGTGTGTGGAGCTCGTTAGCTTTCCTCATCCTCTGGCTCTTCAACCCAGTATGGCTGTGGTACTGCAAGGATGCTGCTTGGCTGGTCTGAGCTGGCCTGGACAAACAAACTGAGACAGACTAGCAGGGCAGAGAGAGACAGCACATGCCAACAGACGCCTGTGCCTCTTATCGTACACGGTGTGCCTGCTGCTCACAAGTATACTTTGTGCCATGTGGTGCGCAGGAGGACGAGGAGGAGGGGGATGATGAGGGGGAGGAGGAGGAGGGGGAGGATGACGATGGGGAGGGCCAGGGGACAGGCCAGAAAAGGAAGCGTGACGAGGAGGATGATGGCGAGGATGAGGACGCTGAGGATGATGAGGCCTAATTGGGCACCGCACGTGCGCCTATTCAGGCACGCACAGTGCCTGCTCAGGCATGCCTGTCCTCATGCGGCAGTGGAGTACAGTGCCTGTTGAGGCATGTGTGTGTTGCTGCATCCCAGGGATCCCTTCCCCAAGTGCCTCCTGCACCCCCTCAACACAGCCAGCAGCTTAAAGAGACCAGCTGCACGCGCAGTTCTGGGCCAGGGACGGTGTGGCGAGGGCTGTGGGTATTGGACAATTACAGAGGGAGCTTACATGAGCGCATGGAGTGAGGGGTGGTCGGACCTGACACGTTTGCATGCATCATAGTGCACATGACCCATCGGCTGACCTGGAGCGTTGGGAAAGACGTGGCAACGTAGGGTGCCCAGAAAGGACCCTGCTGTGTGCGGCCTGTTCTGGAAGTTGCTGTGGCATGCTGCACACGAGTGGGTGGGCTGTGCATACTGTGCATGGGTGCGTCTGGGTGCGCAAGTGGCCCAACCAAGTGGGGGCGTGTGCTGGGGGGGGCTGGATCTGTGGATCTCTGAATGGGGTGGGATGGGATGTGTGAACAGGAGCTGGGGGCGCTGCGTCTGTTGTATTTTGTGTGCCTTTCCCGCATGTACTTCTTGTAATGGAGACACGTGCGCAGTTGGTTGCCGGAAGCACCCAGGCGATGGCACGCTTCCTTGTGACCAGGCCCCTGTATGGCCCTTTGTCTGTGTGTGGTGACGGGGCACAGCACAGGCTCCTGTAGATGTGCATGCACAGGGGGTCCGTCAGCGCCAGCAGGGGGTTATGGTTATGGTTACACAGGCTGAGGCGCAACGCACACTGGAACAGCGAACGCGGCTAAGGAAAACCGGCCTAGCCTGAAAAAAGGGGAAAGGAGAGGGGGTGGGGGGGTGGGAGCAGGCCAACGGCAGGGCCCTGCTCTGTGACATGTTCAGCACACGGCCTGGTCTAGACCGACTCCTTGCTTGGCGCACAGCATGCCCGTTGCTCCGCCAGTGACCTCAGTGGCCAGTCACTCTTTCTAGTGTGTAGACTGTGTACGCTCGTGTTGTCACGGTATGAGTAGACGCCCAGGGCTGGCAGCGTGATGCGTGTTACATCCTACACACAGACTCTGCACAGCCGCACACACGCGATCTCATCGCCCGACCTCTTCCCCTACTCTTTCACATCCTTCTCTCCACGTGTCTAGTGCAGGGACCATTCCTGCCAGGTTCCCTTCTTGCTGACGGTTCCCACTTTTCCACATCACAGCCTTCCCCCCTTTATGTGTGCGGCCGTTGTGAGGTCTGCAGGCTGGTCCAATCCTTCGGCAGCCACTGCAGCGCGTCCGCCCCGGCCACCCCCGTCCCTGCCGCCCCCCCCGCCCCAGCCCCTGCTGCCCCTGGCCCTCCAAACGCACCAGCCCCCGTTGCTGCCCCTGCCAGCCCTGCCCCTGCCCCTGCTGCATCCTTAGCCCCTGCACCTGCCCCGGCCACTGCTGCTGCCAGGGTCAGGTTGTTCCTGAGGCCCCACAAATCCCAGTGAGTTGCGTTCAGCATAGAACCCAGCACCTCTCCCCCAGCCCCCAGCACCACAGTCTTGTTCACCCAAGCAGCAGCAGTGCCATTCAGCCACACCCGTGCCCCCCCCGGCAAAGGGTTGCCCCTGGACACTAGCCGCCCCTTGCGCACACTGCCCACATGCAGCTTCACCCTGTGTGGCTGTTTCTTCCAAAACGGGTCATTCTTGGACAGGTCTTCCACTGTGGAGTGCTGTACGCCGGTACAGTTGCGGTACCGCGTGGTCCATTCAGCTACCTGCCTGGCACTACGCAGCACTACCTGTACCGGGTGCCCTAGGTACACGATCTGGTCGTGTTTGAATTCGGCGAGGTGGGAGATCGCCGCGTCATCTGAGACGACCACGATTTGGGATGCGGGGGGGCCGGTGGTGTTCAGGCCTCTCAGCCCACCTGCATGCAGGCGCGGCCAGCCGGAGGATCAGTGGCGTGGAGGGTGCTTGCATATACGCTGTACCAATACATGTTTTGGTGCATACCGTACCTCCTGACGTGAGACATACATGAGACATACTGTAAGCAGCCAAGCAGCCAGCATTGATCAGCCCCAGGCAACCAGAGGCCTGCAACTACCGCGGCAGCAAAATCAGTACAAGCAGTACACACAAATGCAGTATAAGCGGTACATGCATTTTGTGCATTACTAGTGGAGCAACTTTAGCTGCACGAGCAGTACGTGCGGTCCACAAGCGGTACGCACTGGGGATGAACGCGGTGTTGTGGCGGCCGGGGTCCAGGTGGTACTGCAGCCTGTACCGCTCGTAGTAGTGCTTGTACTCCACAGTCAGCATGCCGCGCTGGTCAAACAGGCAGGCCTCCAACATGAGGTAGAGCCAAATGCAGCGCAGTGAGCCGCCGCGGCCCCATGGCATCCACTCCATGCGAATGTCCATGGGCGCATGGGCCACACGGCCTGAGCGCTCGTTGATCCATGGGACAGAGCAGGGCAGGTCTGGCCATAGCACGGTGCGGTTGGACAGCATGGCGGCCTGTGGCGAGGGTTTGGGGCAGTGGTGGGGTGTGGGTGCGTGAGGGAGGAAGAGGAAGAGTGAGGTGGGTTAAGGTGGGTGGGGTTGGGTGGGGTGGGTTTGGGGCGGGGACGGGGCGGGGTGGGGCTGGTGGGTGGCGTTGGGTGCGTGTTGGGTGGTAGAAGGTCGCGAGCCACCACCTCACAGGAACTAAGCCCTCCCCTCGCCACGCTTCGCAAATGCACGCTGAGCGGCCGTGAAAGTATGGAATGAGCCAATGATACACCAACGATGCAGGAATGCTCACATATATTTATATATGATATATATATATGTTATATATAACATCGATATAATATATATTATATATATATATATGCTGATGTGTGAAGGTCCCGGAGCTGAGCTTCACCCACGCAGCCAGTGAGCCAGCTCCTCTCCCCACACCCCGTTCCACACAACCAAATCCCTTCAACCGCAACACAACAGAGGTTTGCTACTGCGCTTGCTGACGCTCGCAGAACTCAAGCGCAAGCATGCAGAGTCCACACCTGTGACAGACCCAGCAGGATCGCCACTAGCTCCTCCCATGTGGCTGTGTCATTCAACCGCACACGTGGGTGCAGCGCAATCAGCCGCGGCAGCGTGCTCTCAATTTTGCCGCGGTCTGCTCCGGCCAGCTTGCCGCTCCACTGGTTCGCGAAGTACACGCCTGCGGTACACGGCAGCAGTACAGGCGCAGTACAGGGCAGCGGTACGGTTGTGCTGCGTTACAGGGCGGGACGCGCGCTATGGCATGGGGCAGCGCCATATATGGATGTCAGGTGAGCATGGCTCTTGCTGTGGCCGCAGCGATAGGTTTAGGAAGCGCCTGCCGTACTAGCCTCAACAGGCAGTGAGACAACGCCCAACGCCTCATGGTACAGCAGAACGATGCGGTACGGCAGTACACGTACCGCCGTCCATGACGTCCTCCGCCAGCCCCCAGTCGTAGTGCCCCGTGAGCATCTTCATCACATTCTTGCCCACACTCGCGTCCGTGTCTGTAGTGCACAGATGTCGGTTGGGTCGCTTGAGAAGCTGTTGAAGTTGGTTGGGGTGGTTGCGAGCGGTTCACGCTTTGCCAGTGGTTAATGGCGGGCGCATGGGGTGGGTGGTAGGCTGCTTGGCGGGACGATCCAACAGTAACTCCCGGCCCCACACAAATCGGCAGCACACCGGCTGGCCCCATCTCCCCCTTACCTACTTGGACGTCCCCAACCACCTATGCATCTATGCGACTATGGATTGATTGATGGCGCATGGCGCCCAGCGACCCACAAGCCCCGCAGCATTCCCACAGCACCCCAACAGCATTCCCATGGCATTCCCACGGCACTCCCACAGCACACATACTATGTTGCTAACCCTGTCTCGCGGCATGCATCTATGCGCCATGATGGGCGTACGATGTAACCAACACGCACACATACACACACCGGGGATGTAGTGCGCGTGGCCTATGACCTGCTGGGGCACGCCTGCCCCCCCCACCACCTCGGGGTGCCAGTAGCCCAGCCGGCCGCGCGGCATGTAGCCCAGCACCGTCCTGCGGCAGCGGCCGTGGAACTGCATCAGTTAGTAACAATTGCCGGGATAGTATACTCACTGATAGTATACTCACTGAAGGTATACTCAGTGATAGACAGCAGTAAGTAATGGTTGCTTATAACGGTTAGTCATAATGTTTAGTACTGTAGTGGAACATGACCTACGAGGTAAGCCGTGAAAGTGCATCAGTTCTGAAGCTCTAATGGACTGAATGGAGCATGACCTAGAGCTAAGCAAGTCTGGTGCCATGCTGCCTTCATGCGTGGTGGGTATGTGCGCTCGTGTCTTGTGCCTAGGGGACACGTGTAGCTGCCCTGCCTGCTTGGTAGCCAGTCGCCAAACCAAGGCCTACATCACGCAGGCATCGTCAGCCTCCCCACTGTACACACACGTGCTGATTCGCAGGCTGAGAATGGTCAGACCATTGGCCAAACCATTGGCCAGATCCCCTGTGCTGAGTTCAGGTGTGTTGCACCGTGTTGCAGCGCGTACCAGGGCGGCAGGAAGCCAAACTTTTCAGTTGGCGTGGCACGCGCGCGTGCGAGGTTGGCGGGCGATGCGTCCTCCGGATCTGGCCACAGCGGGCAGCTGTGCGCGGGAACGATCAGAGTTCCAAGCAGAAAAGTGATAGCAGAAAAGTGATAGCAGAAAAGTGATAGCGGGCAGTACAGGGGAGAGAACAGCAGTACGGTCACATGACATCCGTGGCACCGTACAGCTGTACATCTGTGAACGTGTGCGCGCACCCGCAGTCTGTTTTTAGCTGCTCCAGGAACGCGACGCTCATGTTGCCGCGGCGTGTGGGGTACAGGTTGCCCCCCCACTCGGGCGGCCAGAGTGAGGCCGTCGCGTTGCAGCCGCGCCAGTCGCACACGCCCTGGCCCGCGTTGGGCATGCGCATGGGGAACCACCTGGGAGGTTTGGGGCGGGGGAGGGGTAGGTGGGCGCATGGGGCATGGAGGTGGGGGTGGGCGTTTTCGTGCGCATGGGGAGCCACATGGGACGGGGGGGTGAGGGTGGGGGTGAAGGGTGGGAGGTGGGGGGGGGGAGGGGGCCATGGAATGGGCAAGCAGGTGACGTGGGAAGACCACGGTGGGGGCATTGCAGCACATGCAGGCCAGCTAACAAACAACCCAATTGCGGCAATCAAACAGTTGGCCAAACACCAGCTAGTTGCCCCAGTGCAACCACCCACCTGCCAACCACGCCCAACTGCTGCTACAGCCAACCGACCGCCCCAACCGCTGCCCCAACCAACCTACTTGATCCTTGTGGCTGGGGCACCAGCGATATTGTGCATCCAATGTGGTAGGTCAAAGTGGTCCATCCGGAACGCGTGAGTCACGGCCGCATCCAGGGCCTTCTCCAGCGGTACGAACGTTTTATTCTGCTCCACCTTGTACCGCTCGCGCACGCACACCTGGGGCAGTACAGCAGTACATGAGGTCATATGGGCGGTACAGATGTACACATACACTGGCTCGCGCGCATGGGCGGCACGTTGTTGTGTGGCGGTGATCCCTGGGCGCTGAAGCGCACGCAGATGCATGGAATGCAATCAAAGAAAAGCAGCACGCCGAACGGTGCTCCCACTCCTGCCAATCCACGGTTCAACCACAGCCCCATCCCACAAAAAATGTCCACACACCCAACACCCAAACCCACACGTATACAAGATGCCTAAAGCCGCACAGGACAATTGCATATGGGAGGGCTGCACACCTTGAGAGCCCAGTGCCAGAAGGGGCGGCCTGTCTGCACGCTGCTCAGCGCGTCCGTGAAGCAGTCCTGCGGTCGGTTGGCGGTTGGGGCGGTTGGGGGCTGTTGGTGGTTGCCAACCAAGGCGGTTGGTGGTTGCCGGTCCAGTGGTTGGGGTGGTTGGGCTGTTGGCAGGTGTCAGCAGGGGTAGCTGGGGCCCCGCGCGCGTACAGGCTGCAGCTGCCCGCCAGCTGCCATGCATCTTATTTCAGGTCAGCTCTGCTTGAACATCATGAGGTTGATGGTTCGATCTACTTTTGTTGGAGTATATATACTCCACAACTGGCTGCTGGTGAATCCATAGCGCTACGGATGCACCAGCAGCCAGATGTGGAGTATATATATACTCCGACACCCTCCCAAGACATCATCCATCATCATTCCGGTCTCGGACGGCTACGGCTCCCCATAACAAAGCTTCAAAGCTTCCCATACCCAGCATCCCATACTGGAGCAACAACAAAACACGCAGGCACCGCCCCTCACCCTCCCCACCACCTCCCCCACACGACAGCAAGCTCGTGCCGCGCGCGCGCCCGGCTCTGACGTGCTCCCAGTATCCATGCCTGGCGCTTGCCCCCACACTAGAGCAAGCAGGGCATGCTCACAACCCCACTACATCACTCCAGGCACTTCATAAGATCATGACTATAAGATTCGTGCCCGAAAAGCGCCCCACACTAGAGCAAGCAGGGCCTCATAACTCCACAAGCTGCAGCCGCCCCGCTAGAGCCCACCCAAGCCATCAAGCTCCATGCCATCAAATATATAATACATTTATAATAAATATATATATGCACCTGGTCAAGGTAGCAGCACCACGTGTGCAGCCCGTGGCTGTCGATGACACGGAACTCGTCCTCCACCCACCTCAGCAGCCGGTCGCTCACCTGCAGCACAGGGCAGGTCACAGGAGAGGCCATTACCACACGTGCAGGAGTGCTGCTGACCGCTGCTGCTGCTGCCGCTGTTCGTGTTGCTCTTACTCCTGCTGCGCTTTATTTTTGCTGCAGCTGGTTGAATCTCTGACGCCCCCCTGTACTCCCCTGCACTGGCCGCGGCCCCAGTGACGAGCACTGCTGTGTCGCCGCATGACAATCAGCAGTACAGAACCAAGCTCAACCGAGCTCAAGGCAGTACACATGGGGTGGCCGGTGTTGCTGCCAACGTCATTGCACTGCGCCACACAACGGCCGCATTGCACAACCACCGCGTGGCTGTACCGCACAGCTGTACCGCGTACGTACCTCAGCCACCAGCCACGCCGCAGGGCCGTCAGGCGCCGCGTTCTGAATGTACACAATACCCCCGTTGGTGAATGTATTGTCCCGGTACTCGTCCTGGTGGTACAGCACCTGCGGTACAGCAGTACACACGAGCGGTACAGGCGGTACATGGTGGTACACGCGTGCAGCCAGGCAGGAGGGGAGGAGAGCATCCGCAAGCAAGTGTTGCACGCGGCGGAATGAGGGGCAGCAGGGGTCTGGGCCCTCGCTTGTGTGGCGCAAGAGGCACACAGCATGGGTCAATTGCATCTGAAACACAAGTACACATAGATGCCCAATGATCCATCCCCACCCATTCCAAACATGAGCTGTGTGTTGAGGCCTGAGTACAGCTGGGGGGTGGAGGCAGCTGCGGCCGGGCTGCGTGCGCTGCGGCATGGGATGCTGGCATGGGAACCGTCCATCTGCCGGACCCCCTCAAACGTTTTAGATGCAATTGACCCATACTGCATGAGCATCCTCGGCGAGCACCCCGGCCTCACCCCCGGGCACG
>BDCZ01000233.1:11871-64475 GCA_001662365.1 Chlamydomonas applanata | reverse complement strand
GGAGGTAGTGGAGGAGAAGGCGGGGGGAGGGGGGAGGGGGGCGTGGGGGCGTGCGATGAGCATGTTTGCGTGCGGAGGTAGCGGAGGGGTGGGGCAAGGGGGAGGTGGAGGTCGACGCCGTAAGGTCGGGGTGGGGGGGATGGTTGCTCGACCGCTCAGGGCACAGGGCTACTGACGGTAATGCATAGGACTGCTGTACTTGGCGCAGAGGGGGAGGGCACATACACACACCCCTGGTGAGCTCATGTACTGCGTTGTGTGCAAAGTAGATGAATAATGCGTACTGGATGTGTGGAGAGTACAGTCACAGTACAGTCACACCTGTGTGCAGTCGTGACCATGATGATCAGCTCTCTGCGGTATGTACGCGCCCGCAGCGCGGCACGCAGCGCGTCACCTGCGCCGTACCGCAGCGTACCGCGTACGTACCATGTATCGATGTATGACATGTATTGCACCGTACCGCGCGCTCGCAGCAGTGTACCGCCGCAGTGTACACATCGTGCAGCGTGAAGCACCGCGGCATGTGTGGTCAGCAGCCACGGCATGCGGCATAGTGGATTGATGCTCAGCATGGATCACTGTGCAGTGCAGATGCAGACATGCAGTACAGATGCAGTACAGGTGCGTGCATGCCCACATGCCCTGAGCTGTTCCACGGCACGTGTCACTGGTGCATGTGTGCCTGGACCTGGCAGCACCAGGGTGGGGGTGGAGGAGCAGCCATGCTGCGGCTGCATGCACTGGGACCATGGGCCTACAAGCCCGCATGCATCCGTGCTGCTCCAACCAGCGCCTGGCATGCAGGCCAAACTGAGCTGCGCTGCATGCCTGCATGACAGCTGCTGAGATTACTGACCAGGGCCTTGAAGCCATGCCCTTACCTTCCGTGATGTCCCCCACAAAAGGGCTGACCTTGCCCATGCTGCAGTACCCGCTCCGGGCACATGGCAGGGCATGGGCGCACGGACCCAGCAGCACCACCGCCAGCAGCACGGTGCACCGCAAGCACGCTCGCGCCCCCCAAATGGGCTGCCAGCTGCAATGCATGCCTCTCAGGCTTGCCTCCTGGCTGTTGGCTTCCTCAGGGCAATGCACTCAGCCACCTGGTGCCTGGCATCTGAGCTTGCAACCGACACAGCACATGCGAGGGTGGTCCGTACATCACCACGAAGAACTTAACTGCACTTATCAACGGAGCAGCCGCGACCAAAAAAAAAGAAGCAAGATTGTGATTATAACCTCATCCTAATATGCATTCAGTCAAGCCAAGAGAAAAACCAGCTGCATGACGGTGTGCATCACGGATGCAAAGATGCTCTGATGGGGTCGGTTTGCGAGGTGGTTGCGGCGGTTGCACTCACACCATCAGCACACGTGTGCTTTGGTCTGGCAAGATCGTTGCTCATTACGTTTGAGAGGATGCTTCGCTTGCTACATGTGGCTGGGCGGGTGCGCCAAGCAGGGCTTGGCAGCCTAGAGGCAGCCATCCCATCAGCTATGAGTTTATATGAACGTTTGCCATCCACTAGTCAGTCTGCTAGCTACAGCTGGTGTGCTTCTGCCATGCCTCAAGCGTCCAGCGATAATGAGACTATTGCGTCTTTCAGGGAGAAGCTCGCGCAAGGTGAGGATCGCGCGTAGATTTACGTTCAGGCAGTCAATGTCTGGGTTGCCCTGGAATTAGAGGTTTTGCATGGGGAGCGGGACACGAGCGCGACATGGGCAGGGCGCACATGGTCTGCCCTCTCCCCCCTGCTGTGGCCCTTTGCCTGCCGCACCAGCACGACCATACACCAGCATGGCTGCATCGCAAGCCAGCAGCGGCCTGCACATAGCATCGTTTGCAGCGTACACACGATGCCACGGGCCTCAGTGCCCCATGGCACAGCGTGCCATGCGGCATCATGCGGCGCCAGCAGCGCGCTCATGTGCGTCTTTAAATAAGCGCTGCATGGCAAGCTGCCCTCTCCAGTGTCGCACACAGCCCCAGCATCCCCGGCACCTCTATGGCATCCCACACGCGCAGACTACCATTGGCATGTTCCCTAAAAGCCGCACGGCCTTATCGGCGCTGCCCTGGTGAACATAGGGGGGCTACCACACAGACTGCAGGCCTGTGCTGAGCCCTTAACATGCAAATCTACAAGAAGTCCACAAGTAGTATTAAAGGAGTTGCTGCCCTTGTTGACGGGCTTGCTGCCTGCCCCCCTTGCTGCAAGCAGGGCCCAACTTCACTGACTTTGTGAGTGGCAAGGACGTGAAGGAGTACTCTGTGGCAGCACCTGGGTGGAAGGTGCGGGCGGCACGCTACGTTCTTGACCTTCATACCAGAATCTCATCACCGGAACCTTGAAGCCTTGAACCTCACAACACGTGGGGCTGTTGACCTAAAGCATGTGGGACCTGAACTCATAGTCGACAGCCAGAACTTATGGTCTGGCTATTGAGGGCCATAGCTGCACGCATGCCCACTGGGAAGATCATCACGCCAACCGACCCCAACCAATAGACTGACAGCCCAGGTTACCAACGCATCCCACCAACTGACCACCAACCGACTGGACGAGACTAACCGACAGGCAGGCCCACCAAGGGAATCAAGCTAGAATCCACGAAGATCCAACTGCCTGGTGTTGCCGCTCTCAGGAGGCCAAGCGCAAGCCTGACTGGCTCAAGCGGCCAGGGCCAGGTGTGGGTGACAAGTACACCCAGATCAAGGGAAAGTTGCGCGAGCTCAAGCTGCACACAGTTTGTGAAGAGGCCAAGTGCGTGTGTTGAAGTTTGCATGGACTTGGATGGAAGTTTGCGAGCTGGGGTGAACTTCCTGATCTGATAGGGGCGTAGGGGGTGCAGATAGGAGGGCAGGGTGGGCGGAGAGGTGGGTGGGGTGGGGTAAAGGCAGGGAGAGAGGCGGATGGGTTGAGAGGAAGGGAGGGGCGAGGGGAGGGGTGCAGGAAGGGGCCGAGGGGAGATATCAGGAGGATGGGGAGGGGAAAAGAAGAAGGCATAGAGGGATCGGGAGCAAAGAGGAAGAGAAAGCAGCGGCAAGGGGAGGACTGATGGTGCGGCGTTGAGTCTGGACTGCCTGCAGCACCCCTGCAGCGACAACTTTAGACCTACTGCTCATTGCAACGTGGGGTTATGCACCGTGCCCAGGCTGGCAGCCTTTGATACCCATGTGCTCTCGTGGTGCACCAGCAAACGGCACGCCTGCATCCCTTTCTTCCTTCATCATGCGATGTTACGCACTATGCGCAGGTGCCCTAACATCGGGGAGTGCTGGGGCGGCGGTGACGGCCACACGGCGACCGCCACCATTATGCTCATGGGCGACACATGCACGCGCGGCTGCAGGTGGGGGCCGGGGATGGCATTGCGTGTGTGGGGCTGCGCCTGCGACTGGGTGAACTTGGGTGCCTGGGGCTGTGCCTGGGGCTGTGCCTTGGGCTGTGCCTGGGGCTGTGCCTTGATCTGCAGGTACCTGGGCGGTGCCTGGGGTTGTGCAGCAGTGTTTGTGGTGGTGACGAAGCGAGGTGGACACGAGCACGGTGATGGATGCGCTTGACTTGCACCCGTAACTATGACACCTGTGTTTCTAACAATTACCACAATCCAGGACCACCTGTGCTCATGCCAGTGTCTATGCCGTAACTGCCGCTATCAAGAACTGCCTGATGACCCACGCAAGGGACCAGCTGTGGCGCCTGACCCTCCGTGACGCAGGTTCTGTGCGGTCAAGACATCACGCGCGCCCCCGCCACTGGACGTGGACGAGCCCGCCAATGTCGCCAAGGTGTGAGGACTTGGCTTGACTTGATTTGTTGCAGCGTCGCCAAGGTGTGAGGACTTGGCTTGACTTGATTTGTTACAGCGTCGCCAAGGTGTGAGGACACGTACGGTATTTAAACCATGGTTGGCCTGCTGTGACTGTTCACCCTGGAGCTCCTAATCACAGTACCATGGGGCTGCAGATTTTCGCTGATTACCACTCAGACTCTTGCCGTGTTGGTTTGGCTGGCAGTGCTAGCAAGACTCGTATTGCCGCTCCCATCACCTGCACCGCTCACTCACTTGAGTGCGCATACCGCTCTTTCCCCGTGACCTGTACCGCTCACACTGTTGGTGTACTGCTGTACCGCCTGTACCGCACGTCCCAGGCTGTCGCGACATGGGGCCTGGACTATGTAGTGCTCACCAGCGTGGACAGAGATGACCTCCCTGATGGCGGCTCGGCACACATTGCAAAGACCATTTCGTTGCTGAAGCAAGAAACAGGGGGCCGGCTGCTGGTGGAGGCCCTGGTGCCTGACTTCCAGGGAGATGTGGAGTGTGTCAAGGTGCAGGGCATGATATCATACGTATCCATGCATTTGTACTGCATTCGTACTGCTCCACATAGTGCTTTGGGTGCCGGTTGTGTACTGCCTGGTGCCTGGCTTGCCGGGTGATGTGCAGTACGCCAAGCTGCTGTACTGCCACCTGTGTGCTGTCTGCGTGCCGCTCTGCACGCATGTGTACTGCTTGTGTGTTGCCTGCTTTTTTCGCGCGTACCATGGCTGTCCCGCTGCCCTGGCCCGTTGCATTGCCTGCAGCGCCTGCCAGTCATTACACTGTATATATATAGACCGGAGGGCCCACAACTCCATGTCTTGTGTCCTGTACTCCATGCTTCGCTGATGCCGTTGCGTGATGGCGCTTTCCCAACGCGTGCAGCGTATTGTGGCTAGCGGCCTGGATGTGTATGCACACAACATCGAAACCGTAGAGCGGCTGCAGAAGGTGGTGCGCGACCGGCGCGCGGGGTGGGCGCAATCCCTGGGTGTGCTGCGTGCGGCAAAGGCGGCGGGCGCCAAGGTGCGAGCAGGGGCTCGAGGATGGCTTTTGGATGTTTTTTTTGGGGGGGGGGGACTGGGGACAGATGCCATGGTGTGGGGTTGACATGCCATGGTCAGGAGCCAGGAGGGTGGGCAGGTTTTTTTGGGGGGTTGGGGCAACTCTGTGCTGCATCCGTGAGTAGATTGCCAATAATCACGAATTACTAATTGCATACTAATACTTACTGATCGGTGTTGACTGTTCCGGTGCACGGCATGCCAGAAGGCCTGGGCATGGCACGGGTGCCATCGGCATGGCTGCTCTCAACTCTGTCACCCTTGTGCCATTGTCATCCCAAAACACCCCACCCCACCCTATCTCCCCTTGCCGGTCCCAGCGCAAGTGTGACATCTCATTCAGTTCCCTCACTCATGTCTCCTTGCCAGGTCACCAAGTCCTCCATCATGCTGGGCTGTGGTGAGACAAAGGAGGAGGTGGTGGCAACGCTACAGGCACTACGGGACGCAGGAGTGGATGTGGTCACACTGGGGCAGTACATGCGGCCCACCAAGAAGCACATGGCGGTTTCGGAGTACGTCACACCCGCGGCGTTCGCGGCATACCAGGCGGTACGTCATGTGCAGCGCCGCGCTCTTCCCGGCTGCGGTGCTTGGGTGGGGGGCGAGGGGTACTTGGCGTGGCAATAGGCATGTGCTGTGTGGCGTGCGCTTGGCAGCGGACGCTTGTGCATGCGCCAGCAGTGCATTCATGCACATGCCGGCTGGTGGCTGCATAATGGGTTCTGCTACGCACCAGTGCCTTGCACCAACTACGCCCTCACATGCTGACTGCTCCACACTGCTCCGTCATGTGTTGGATGCCTGAACGACCGTACCGCCTGCTTGTTGTACTGCCTAATGTACTGCCTCCTGTACTGCATGTGTATCGCAGCTTGCCGAGGCCATGGGCTTCGTGTATGTCGCGTCGGGGCCGCTCGTGCGCTCGTCGTACCGCGCAGGTGCGTTTGCGGTACAGCTCAGTGCAGTACAGTGCAGTACAGTACAGTTCATGTTGGCATGGCACTCATACAGACTGCGCAAGGGCATAAGCACTGCATCACTGCATCCCTGCCTCCTGCAACACTGCAGCAGTGCAGCTCCTGTGGCGCTGGCTGCTGCACATGCACCCCATGCATGCCGCCATGCAGCGCCCCATGCCATGCCATGCCATGCCATGCCGATGGGCCCCCCCTCCTGCCCCATAGTCATCCCTACATGCACTCTGCTCACACTGGGCCAGCCAGCGTTGATCTGGTCCTTCCCGCCTGCCCCAGCACCCCTACCCCCAACCCTTCCCATGGCCCTCACTCCGTGTGACCTGACCTCCCACCCCAGGGGAGTTCTACCTCACAAATGTGCTGCGAGGTGGCAAGACACCAGCTACCCGTGCGGCCTCCGCGACCACGACTGCAACTGAGGCTGTTGCTACCAAGCAGGCCACTGCTAGCGCATGAGCACACCTTGAGCACATGACCGCGTCTCGGTTTTCCTTGGCCAAGTTCGCTGTTCCAGTGTGCGTTGCGCCTCAGCCTGTGTAACCATAACCATAACCGCGTTATGAGTACATGAAGAGCAGGAGGGGATGGAAGATCAGCATGATAGCGCCGTGCCAGCGCCAGCAAGCAAGTGTGCTGATTACTTGGCTGCCAGATGGCAGCAGGCAGGAGGCAGGGTCATGTTGTAATGCTGACACATGACAGCTTCCCTTGCCCTCCTTTCTCAGCAGTGCAGTGTAGCGGGCGTGTTGTGGTCGCACATCAGGCAGACACATCCAGTAATAATAATAATAACACGGCGTGTCACAGATGTGTCTGCATGACACATGCAGTGCAAGCATGGAAACACGCGGAAGGGTTCAGCACAGTAAATGGGCGCTTGTCAGGTATGGCCATGACAGTTATGTCAACTATCATGCGCCATGATGGGCGTACGATGATATATAATGCGCCATGATGGGCTCATTGAAGAGCAGGAACCACGCATGCAGGTAACACGGGGTCGGCATCGGTGGAAGGCATGGTGCTGGTTGCGTTGTGGGCTGTCTACACTACAGACTCCCTGATCGCTGGTGTGCTCAGGCCGCAAGTGACGCAGCTGCCACACACATCCACTGTGGTCCATCCGGACACTTGGGTCTTAACACATGGCAGACCTCACCTGGTTTAGAGTGAGCTGCAGTCTGGCGGCCAGCCAACGCTGCAGAGACTGCAGTGCAGCTTAAACCATCGTGTGAGTGCGGATTCACACGCTACCACGCATCCATATTACTCAATCAGCGCAGTTTTGTGGGGTCGGAGTGGTCAGATGTGTGTAGCTGACTGCCAGATGCCTGATGGCACCAAGGTACTGGTACAGCCAGCGAGCGGCTACACCACCAGGGTGGCAGCTCTGCAACTGTTGGGATGGGTGGTGGTCCCACATGCAGAGATGGTACCTGCGCTGTGGCACTGGTGGCCTAAGCCGGCTGCAGCGTCCAGCTGCTGGGCCACACTGGTTGGTGCATGGCTGCACTGCCACATGCCTAGAGCCTGTGAGCCTTGAGGCTGCTGCTAGATCATCAGGTCGCATAGCTCATATAAATATATTTGTTATAGCATAGCGGTCAGAAAACAAGTGTGCTGAGTACTTGGCTGCCAGTTGACAGGACAGGGTCATGCTGTAATGCGCTGTAATGCTGACAGCTTCTTTTCCCTTGTCATCATTTCTCTCACCTGTTGTGGTCAGACATAATGCAAGCACATCATGTGTAAGGATGGAGGTACACGTACTCATATACTGTTTGACGCTCATATGTGCCGAATCGCCGCACATGTGCCAAAAAGCATAGTCTACATTCAGCCCCTCGGTGTAGCAACGCAATGGCTGCTCGTACTGACGCCTGATGTACGTCGATACGACACCCAGCATGCGCACTATGCTGTCGGCGACGATCCTATCACAATCAGCGCGATCCACCGCAATCACTCGACCATGACAAAATACAGTGATGCAATGATCAGGGTTTGTTAGGGCAGCGGGCATTTGCAACACGCCGTAGTACGCCCAAGTGGCGTCTTTTACATTACATTACAAAACATTACATAATGACGGCGTTCTTCACAGGCACCTACAGCACCCTGGAGTGATCTACGCAGCTGAGCTTGCATGGTGTGTGCGCCATGCACTCCCCATGCTGCCTCCTGTCTCTGGCTCTGTGCCTGCACAGTGCTCTATCTGATGCCCCCTCTCTTATACACGCCGCCCTTGCACGGCAGCAGGTGCTGCAGCAGTGATATATGCAGCCAGCAGCCGGCTACCTTCCATTGTCAACCACACGCTGCCACCCAGCATGGCAACAGGCTCTGTCGTGTTAGCGCACGCAGCCAGCAGCCAGCAGCTCTGCAGCAACCAGTGTCGCCGCTAGTCATCCATCATCGCTTCTGTGCTCATCACAACCACGCATCACCGCCTAGCAGCACCACAACCAACACAGCCACATGACTGCCTCTCCAGCGCCACCACCCCCAGCCAGCACCGCTGCAGCCACAGCAGCTGGATCAAGCCAGCGGCAGAGCCCAGGCGAGCCAGAGCCATGGCGTGCGCAGTGTGCACAGGCACTGGCACTCTTCCTCGACAGCCCTGCCTCCTGCACACGTGCGCATGGCGGCATCAACAACATCACCGCGTTTGTGGATCTGCTGGGGCCTGTGGGTGGTGTGCAGCCAGGTGCTGATGGCCTCGGTCAGGGTCTAGGGCCAGGGACGGACTTCGGCACAAGCATAGGAACAGACACAGGGACATGCGCAGGCGCAGACGCAAGCACAAGCACCAACACAGGCGCGGGCGTAGGCGCAGGAGTGAGGACAGGGACCGAGGCATGCCGCCAGGCGTGCCCCCGCTACGTGCTTCGTATCTCCAACAATGGGGGCCGGGAAGACAAGGTGGGGTGTGGGGCGGGGTGTGTGTGTGTGGGGGGGGGCCGCTTCGGGGCCTGGGGCGAAGGGGCGGGCATTGGGAACACCGGGTGGGTGAGAGGGTGGGGAGGGGTGGGGGTTGGGGCTACTGAGCATGAGCATGGGGACGTGAGTGCATTGGGTCTGAAGCATGTTGGTGAACACAGTTTTATCTGCATGGCACGTGTCTGCTGCGTGGTTGCTTCCGAAGCACCATCTGTGTGCAGTCTTTTGATACATTGTATTTCCTTCAAGATGGCTGCCATGGCCATGGATGGGGATGCACAGGTGGCATTCGAGCTGGAGGTGCTGCACCAGCTGGCCCAGCTGCCCCTCAGCTTCCAGGTGCCACATGCACTGCCCAGCAAGCATGGCCGGCAGTACGAGGCACTGCCTAGCGGCAGTAGCAGCAGTAGCTGTGACGCAGGTGCTGGCAGTAGCGGGGCGGCCTGCGGCAGTACAAACAGTGCATGCGTGTGCCTGTGGCGCCTGATCCCAGGAGTGCTCGCAGGGCCTGGCAATACTGAGGCGGTACGTGTTTGTGGCCGAATGCAGTACAGAGTGCTACCGCCACCAGTTCACCAGCATGTCGTGTAGGGGCAGGATTGAGGGTTTTATGCTAATTGGTGTTGAGCGGTCCGTCCGCCGTGAACCGCCGCAGCTGGTCTGGTGGCTGATGTGCGATGCTGGCTTGGTCGTTGCGGCTGTGTTTTTTGTTGCTCACACTGTCGTGCATGCGACCTGGCGTGGCCGGGTGCCTGCATGGAGTGTGGGGGCTAGGAGGACAAGTACAGTGGCATACTCCCGACAAACCCGTCGTTGGTATCATCTATCATGATGTCTTGTTGGTTGCATGCATGCATGCATGCATGCATGCATGCACGCATGCATGCATGCACGCACGCATGCATACCACAGGTGGGCGCTGCGGTGGGGGAGCTGACTGGAGCACTGGCACAGGTTGCCGTGGCGGGGCAGAGACCCCCCAACCCCCCTCTGTGGGAACTGTTCAATGTGCACGAGGCGATCGGCGGCAGTGCTGACGTCTTTTACCAGGCGCGTGTCACTCTTTCTGGCATGCATGTCCAGCATCTGTCACACCTGCCGCGACGGGGGGCACAAGGGCGTGTAGGAGTAACCTTAATGGGTGAATACCGTGCGCAGCGCATGTGTGCTCCGTTGTTTCGCAGTGTGGCCAGCTTTACCAAAGTGCTGTGGGGTTGGCCACGAAGGGGGTGCCGACCAGGAGGGTCACGCTCGTCACCAAGCGGCGGCTGCCCTGCGCGGCCCGTACTGCCTGTACTGCCTGTACTGCTGGCTCGCAGGCCGTGGAGCGCAGCCCAGCGTTTGAAGCGGCACGTGTTGAGATGCGCACGCTGGCGGCCGAGGTGTGCGCTTCAGTTGTTTATGATCTCTCAGGGGTATGACTTGAGGATGGCCTGCCTGCCGCTGGGGTGGCCTGGGGGTGGCATCTGCCTCGGTTATCAGGCATTAAATCCGGTGCACGATGGCCTGGCGGTGATGGTGGTAGGTCTCTGCTCCAGCCGCCGACATATGCCACAGTGACAGGAGCTCTGCTTAGGAGCCTGGAGTGTGAAACAAGGAGCTCTGCTTAGGAGCTCGGAATGTGAAACCTACAAACCTTGCTGGCAGGTGGCTCTGCTGGAGAGGCGGTTGGAGGCTCTCGCTGCAGTTGGGCTGCCCACACAGCTCATCCATGGTGACTTGCACTACGACAACCTGCTGGTGCAGGACGGGCAGGTGGGCAGTACAGGCGCAGGCAATACACAGTAGGCAGTACAAAACAGGCAGTACAAAACATCATCTTGCAGTGCACCTTGATACTGCACAGCAGCAGTGCACAGGCGGTGGCAGTACATGGTAGGGTGTGAGAGTACACTCTAGCAGCAACTTGTGGCAATACCTATTGACAAACAGCGTGGCAATACACATTGGCAATACACATTGGCGATACTCTGTGGCGTGGGTGGCCGCAGGTGACGGGTGTGCTGGACTTTGAATTCCTGGCCCTTGACTACCGCGCCACAGAGCTTGCAATTGCGCTGTCCAAGTGAGAAGGTTCTGTCAGCCGGCCGTTTGCTTACTTTCTTTCTGGTTGCTGCTTTGCCAGCCAGTTGTTTGGTCGTGCTGTCCAGGCGAGGAGGCCACTGAGCCTGTCAGATAGTAAGCCAGTCAATCAGCTCGTTTGCCAGTCACAGGGCAGGAGGGGAGATGGGCAAGGGGGCGGGCAGGCATGTAAGGAGGGTGAGTGGGTGGGTGGGCACTGGGCATGGATGGGCATGGTCCTTCCTTCTGCCTTCCTGGCCACAGCCTGATGTCGCATGGTGTACTCACTGCACTGTACTGCCTTCATGTTGTGTGGTGCATTCCCATGCCTGTTGGCCAGTGCCGCATCGGTAACACCTCATTGGTCACATTGTGCGACCGTACCGCCTGCAGGTACATAAGTGAGGCAGATCCCCTAGCTGCATGCAGGGCCTTCATGGCTGGCTACTCACGCCACATCACACTCACGGATGCCGAGGTACGTGTGAGGCGGGCGTGGATGCAGGCAGTACAAGCATTATAAGCAGTAAAAGCCATGGGGACGCATGCACAGTTTAACGTTGCTAAGAGGCATAGCGTGTCCCATTCGTGCACGCGCCCTCACTTGCATGTGTGGCGAGGTGTGTGGACAGCGCCCAGCATGGCACCTGCCTGCCTGCCTGCCTGCCTGCCTGCCTGCCTGCCGGCCTGCCGGCCGGCCGGCCGCAAGGAAGGCTTTGCACCAGCGACGGACCGTAAGATGAAGCAGCTGATTACGTGGGCTGCTGCGCGTGTACTGCAGGTGGATGCAGTACCCACGCTCATTGCACTGCGCATCCTGTCCAACGTCGTGTGGTTCACGGGCCGCGCACTTGCCGGTGGGTCCCGGCTCTTGCTTGCCAACTTGCTTTCAACGCATCCATGCACCAGCAGTTAGCAGTTGCATGGCGGCGGGCCAACCTCAGTAGTATTCGTTAGTAGTAATAACAATAACATCCATTAGTAGTAATAATAATAACATTCGTTAGTAGTACTCAGTTGTCAACCTGCTGGCGCCACGTTCATGCAAGCCCCACAGCGGAGGGTCAGACTAGAAGAAGTGCACGACGCGCGCACGTGCATTTGGTCATAGGGGCCGGATGCAACCATCACACGGGGACACTTGATCACACAGGCGCGGATTGGGCCTGTTGTAGCCACTCAGTACACTGTCCAGTACACTGTCCACAGTCTGCTGGGATTGGGGATCACACATACGGACGAGAGGAAGATGAACGGATCAGCCGCCATGTCGGCCCACAATCCAGCTGCGCGTGTGCTGAACGGTCTGATGCTGCGTGCGCGCGCACATGCCTCTGCCGGTGCCTGCCGTTGTGCGCGCCTGTAGGCGAGGACAGTGCTGAGACGCTGACTGGTCGTGCAGCCACGTACATCAAGAGGCTTCAGTGGCTGGAGGTGGGAGGGTGTATATGAGGCTCATATGAGAGTGCTGAGCAGGTCTACAGATGTTTTCCTTTTAATACACGCCTGCAACTGAGCTCCAGACTGCTGAAAGATAGTCTTGCACCTCCGTCTGTCAGTCAGCCGCTCAGTCCTGGACTTTTCAGTCCGTCCTGCGCCTGCACACGCATGCATGCACACTGATATCGACTGCCTGACCGACCGACTGACCAGCTGCCTGCCTGACTGGCTGGCGGGCTGATGTACTTACTGACAGTCAATGGCTGCGGTTGTTGCAGGTACATGGGGGCGCACTGGTAGCCAGCATTGCTGACATCCAAGAAGCAGCAGCAGCGAAAAGGGGCGGCGGGTGCTGTTGGCGCGAGTAACACGCAGTGACCCTGACTGTGTGGGAGCTTGACACAGCTTGACAGTTGACAGTTGACAGTTGCACCTCAAGGACGTGTGATGAAAGATGCCTGCAGGGCGGGGTACCACAGCGTGCTGCAGCAAAACCCACGCAGAACAGAGTGCTTGGTGTCTGCAGCCAGGCTGGTGCACACGAGCCGTGTAGGTCAGCAGCTGCTGGTCAGATCTCCTGCAGCAGTCACTTCTGGCACAACCCAGAATGCAGCGCTGACAGAAGAGCAACACGACCACTGCGTATACCACGCGCTGACTCCATACATGCTCGTGGTGAGGTCCGGTTCTCCTGCATCTGGCTGGCACTACAGGAAGGTACAGTTCAGTTACAGAGGTACAACCATTACAAGCTGAGACCCTGATAAAAGGCTACCCGAGCATGCAGCGGAGCTGTGTGCTGCCGATGACACCCTGGGACGAGCACATTGCTGCTGTAACTTAGATAAGAGCACACGACTGCTGATATCCAAAGGAGAAGCTGAAGCCCAATGCCCATGGCCCGTCTGCCCACAGCACCCACCAGTCACCCAGATTCATAGCAGCACGCTCCTGATTCCCCCCTCCCCCTGCTCCCCCACCAGCCCGTAAGCAGCCTTCCGGCGCGACACCGCAACGACCAGCCACGTATATAGCTGGTTCAACCATTTGGCGGGCTCAGTCATTGCCAACGTCCGTGGTGCAGCGCACGACGACGGCGTCGTAGTTCTGGTGGGGCAGGCGCGTGCCCTTAGGGATTGGCAGCTGCCGCACACGCACATCCTGCAGAGGGCAGCACAGGGGGACGGTGGGCACGTGAGGTACAGCACGCGAGGTGCGGTGGGCTTTTTGGGGCACGCCATGGCACTCTCCCTAATGACCTGATGAGAACGAGTGCGCGTGCATCTGCTTGCTGCCGTGCAGCTGTAACGGTCGAAGCTTGCTGTGTCAGAAAAGACTGTTGTAACAGGACTGCTGTGAGATTCGTTTCAGGCCCCACCTGGCCCACATCCAGCCCCCCAACGTCCACCTCCACAAAGGGGGGGATCGCCGAGCCGAGCGCCTGGTAGCGCACGGTGCGGCTGCGAATGCCAAACATGCACACATTGCACCGGTCGCACACCGCATCAACCGTGGGCAGCAGTTCGCTTGCGACTGTTCCTCTCTCACCATGTCAATGAGTGTGTCATGCACGGGGGCTACACACATTGCCAGTGGCTATGGTTTGCATTGTTAGCCGCAGGGGCCAGCAGGGAGCACGACCACTCTGGGGTGGGCTGCAAAGCTTAGAATCAGTCTCGTAGTCATTTCTGCACAGACATTGTTGACTCTGTTGTGCTGCACAGTATGCGAATGACTAACACGGCCCGCGTGGTGTGCTACCCATGCCAGGGAAGCGAGCCAACTTGAACTAGTTGCTCTCTTCCGGTGCCTTGCCCTTCAGCTGCCGAGCCACTGCCTGAAAGGAGTGAAAGGACAACTGCTGGGCTCGCTGGGTTCCACATCACACCCACCTAGTGATGTGTAGCCACCCGCCTTTCTTCACGCCCGGGGTCACATCTTCATTCAGCAGCTTGATTGGCACATCCACCTGCACCGCCCATCAGCAAGTCAGGTCTCAGCCAAGTTGATATCCAAGTTACGTCATGTCATGCCGAGAAGCGACATAATGTACTGCTGTACTGCGGCTGTACCAGCTGCACCAACCGTAAGGTAGGCCTCAGGAGGAAGTATACAAACAAAGGCGACGAGCGGCGCACGTGCACAATGCCAGCTGTACCTTCTGCAGCAGCAGTACGCCAGCAGTACACACGCAGTACACCAGCAGTACATCAGCAGTACGCATGCAGTACACAAGCAACAGAGAGGGTGACGCACGTGTACGATGCGGTCGGGAGGGCAGAAGAGGGTGTCCAGCGCCTCCACCACATTCCGGTTGGCACACATGATGAGGCGTTGAGGCTGTGGGTGGTAACGGCAGCCGGTCACACGCGCATCACACGATGTGCAGCAACACAGGCAGTACGAGTGTGTCATTGAGTCAGTCACACGCCTGTGTGATGAGCCCCAACCCCAAACCCTCTACTCGAGCAAAGGTACAAGGCCAGCCCATGACACCGTATTAACATAACAACAATAACATGCCCAAGCCATATTATTAATAAGGCAAGCAATATCATTAATAAGGCTCTACTAAGGCCTGGTGCGGCAGCGGCCGTGTGCCGATGGCGGCAGCCGACGTACAGCACATAACGACATGAGCGGATGCAGCCATGCAATGGGCACACCCCCTGCCCCAGCCAGCACTCATGGCTCTGATAAGTTATCAGAGTATATAAGTATGTAATATAAGTATAAGTTATCAGTGATAACGGGACTGCCCTCACCTTGACACGCAGTGTGCCCAGCACTGCTCCCCCCGAGGGTGACACCACCCGCAGGGCAATGATGCGTGACTCACAGCCGTGTCGCCCGTACAAGCGCAGCTGCGGCGGGTCGCAAGGCGGGGCAGCGTGGCGGTGGGTCAATGTGTGGTGAGGCCATGCATTGGCGCGCGCGGTGCAGGCTCAACTGCTGCAACCCACGAGCCAGCATCCTGATATATATATATGTATATATATGTATTAAGCAGGTGGGCTGAGAGCAGGTGGGCTGGTCCCCTGCTGAACACCCAGATAAAATCCGAACAGGTGAGCCAATTCCAAAGCACAAAGGACCCTGAGGTGCAACCTACAACCCCGAACATCAGCTCACCACTCACCAGCTTCTCAGCGTCGCGCGTGTCCATGTGCAACAGCAGGCTCTTGTTGCCGGGCCAGATTGACTGGACGCGCACGGGTGTGCGCCCTGCACGGCGCAGCCACTTGGAGAAGGTGCTCCCGGCGCCCCCCTCCGCCCGCACGTGCATGTCTATTGTGTGCAGGCCTGCGCGGCGCAGGAAGCATGCATGCTCTGTGGGTTTGCACAGTATGCAAGCTGTGTGTGTACGCGTTCGTGGCGGGGATGGTGATGCGCCCATGCAGACGTCCATGCACACACATCATGCATGTTGCCCCCACAACAAGTCTCCGACACCCGCAGACCCTATGGGATCACGGACCTGGCTCGACTACGTGCTGTGGGATGGGTTGAGGCAGCGCGTCCGCTGAGAGCGTGAGCCTGATTAACCCGTTGCTTGACGATTCCTTCCGCAGCTTGGCATCTGTGTAGATCATCCAGAAGACTACGGAATGTGCATACTGGGCCCATCCGACGAGCTGATGCGGTGATGGCCACTGGTGATGGCCAGCCCGACACCCACCTATCGCCTTCAATTGCTGCAATATGCTGACATATTCCGTATCTTGTTTTGCTGGCGCATTTGCCGATGACGCAAAACGATGAAAGCTAGTGGTGGCACCGCCTGAACTGCTGTAAGATGTGGATGGTTGTTCATCAGGCGATAATGAATCTAATCGGCTTGTTGAAACAAAGGCTTGCAGTGCAGACCCTAGTGCGTCCCGGGGCAGTAGCCTCCGGCCGCCTAAAAGACCATCTGAGAAGGCTCTTAACATGATGTAGGACAGATCGGCGTGCGATCTGTTAGTTTGCCCGTTCATCATCACAATGTAACAATGACGATGGTTCAGTTTTTGCAGCATCACTGCAGCCATGAGCATGAGCTAACTGAATGGAAGACATTCGAAACTACAAGGGCAGGAGGGTTAAGAAGGTACCGTGCTGCGTGCTGTGCCATCATCAAGCCGCTGCTTGCAGAAAGTTGCACATGTTTTGATCATTATTGCTTCGGTTACATGACATGTCGGCCTGACACACTATCAATATTTGGCAACTTGCTGCATGTTGAATGCAGAGGTTTCCAGGCTTTGGCCCAAAATGGTTTTATGTGAGTGCACGCCCTGCAATGGGCTCATGGTCTATGTATTGAAGCCAGCTGCTTTTTTTAAATGCCTTGCATGAGGTCGTGCATGACATGCATGCATCAGTATGCATGCAGAACAGACAGCACATGCATTTTGCTCAAATGGTGCAGGGGACGGTGGTTGAAGTGGACCCTAGTAATCCTTACCCGTTCCGCATAGCATACGATGATGGGGACAAGGAGACCATGAAAGCAAAAGAGTGGGTGCTGCATGACGTGACCATCGGCATGGTCACATCCGTGGCGTTGATTTTTCACACATGGAAGCCATGCTTCTCCGCATAGAGTTCTTCTAGGACCACTTTACTTTAAGGACAGCTCATGCGTTGCTGCCACCAAGTGTTAGGTGCGTTGCACCTGTGGCACGAATGCATTATCAATACGGACATGTCATCGTACTGGGGCGCCACATGTCATGCATTCGGGCCGCTAGCCGCTGTTTTGTTGCCGTGTGCTTCAGCCATCAACCCTACGTGCTCGCTGCTACGTTTTGGTCGCAGACTGAAGCGGTATCTTATCCCCGAGGATGAGCCCCAAGGGCCCTTGCCACAGGGGCCTGCAGCTGGAGGTCGGCAGGGGCAGGCAGAGGGTGGTGATTCCACAGAGCAGGCAGGGCAGGAAAGCAAAGGAAAGTCCGGTCAGACCGGACGGCAGGCCGGCAAGTCAAAGGGGCGTGTGGCAGAACGCAGCAAGGCGCAGCCGCAGGACAGAGCAGCTGAGGCAGAGCAGGCAGATGGCCAGGGGCGGGGCGAGGGCAAGGAGGCAGTACAGGGGCCAGGGGAGGCAAAGGGCGGCCAGGCACTGGCATCTGGCACCACACCATCAGCAGCCGTGGCTGGGGCTGGCGCAGCAGCACCTGATGCTGGCGCCCCTGCGGCCGCAGGCCCTGCAGCTGGTCCGGGTGCTGCCATGGCAGCTGCCATAGCAGTGCCTGTAGTGATGGGGCAGGAGGAGACCGCAGCCCTCCAGCCACCCTTGGCAGACGCAGGGCGTGCACCAGCCATTGCGGCAGCAGGCAGCTTGGCAGCAACAGGCAAGGCGCTCGCTTCTGTCCCTGCCGTACCTTCTAGGCACTGTGGAGCAGACCCAGCAGGGCCAGCTGCCCCAAATGCTGCAGGCGTGTCAGCAGCACCCCCAGCTGCACCAGCTGCTGCTGCTGCTGCTGCGACCAACAGTACTGAAGGTGCACCACCATGTGGGCCCCCTGATCAGGCACAGCCACTGCAGCCACCAAGACTTGAACCCCAACTCCTAAATCAGCTACAGCCACATGACCAGGTTGCAGGCGGTGGCGCAGGCGGCAGCCGGGGCCGCAAGCGGCGGGGCATGCACTTGGAGCTGCCTCACTTACATGGCGGCGAGGCAAGCACACAGGACGAGGTTGAGGGTGAGGAGGAGAACGTCAGGGGGGAGGGCGAGGTGGCAGCTGGGCATGCAGAGGGTGGGGTGGGTCGTCTTGTGCAAGGTGCACAGAAAAGGTACAAACTGGGGGTCAGGGCGGAGGTGCCTCAGCCAGCCGCGGGTATGAGCGGTGCTGCTGCTGCAGCAGACGCAGCAGCAGGAACTGCAACCGCAGCTGCTGGACGAGCCAGTGAGCAGCCACCCAGCAGCACACAAGCAGCAGCGCCACAAACGGTGCTCAAGCGGGGGCCAGGGAGGCCACGGAAAGCTCAAGCAACAGCAGTGAGTGCACAGCCAGAGCCACAGCCGCAGCCACAGCCACAGCCACAGCCACAGCCACAGCCACAGCCACAGCCACAGCCAACCAGCACAAGGGATGCAGCGCCACCCCCAATGACCCAGGCAGCACAGCCAGAGCCAACGGCACCGGCAGTGGTCGAGCGGGGGCCCGGGCAGCCACGCAAGGTACAGAGCGATGTAGCCCGTGCCCTGGCTCTTGCCATGCCGCAGCCGCCAGCGCGCGTCGCTGCAGCAGGGGCAAGCATGGCTGCGACGGCATTACTGCAACTGCAACAGAGGGAGCATCCGACAGCAGCGGCTGGTGGTGCTGGTGCTGATGCGGCAGCTCCTGCGCCTGCTAGCGCTCCTGCGCCTGCTGCTGCTGCCGCTTCGCGTGGGGAGGTGCTCCAAGACCCGCGGCCGCCACAGAGCCGTACTGTCAAGATCCCCCTGTCTGTGCCTGCACCTGTGATGCGTCACGTACTGGGCTGGAAAGGCGCCCACTGGCACGGTTGGCCGCAGGGCTTACCCCTGGACCTCCAAGTGGTTGACAGCAGTGGGGCGGTGCTGCTGGACCTGCCACAGCTCCTGATGAAGCCTTGCACCCCTACATCTTTCTACGCCCAGGCCATTGGAACGGCGGCACGGTACAGTCAGGCCGGCATACTGGACCGTGCCATCAGCCATTGGGAACTGCTGAGGCCTGGCCTCTACCCTGCCACCGCCCCTACACCCGGTGGTGCAGCATCCACAGGGTTCCAGCCCGCATTGCTGATCATGCACTTGGAAGGCACAGCTGCTGCGGTTGCACAGACGCCGCAGGCTGCTGCTGCACAGCAGCGCCAGGCACCCGCAGAGCCTGTGGCTTCCAAAGAGCACACCACAGCACAGCAACAGCAATCACCACAGCAGCGGCGGCAAGGGCTGCAGCAGGGGCCGTCTGCACAGCAGAGGCCACAGGCAGCAGCAGCAAGCAGCGCGCACACGCAGCAAGCAGCTGCAGCTGCAGCATCCACGGCGGCAGCCGTCGCAGCAGCTGTACAAATGGCACAACAGATGGCAGGGGCTGGGGACAGAGGTCGAGATACAGCGCCTTCAGGTCGGAAAGAGCGAGATGCTGCAACTGCAGCTCAGGCGCGAGGCACTGCACCTGCAGCTATAGGACGAGATGCTGGACTTGTACTTAAAACGGGGAACGCTGGACCTGTACCTGAAAAGCGAGGCACTGCACCTGTAGCTCAGAAGCGGCCATTGGCTGATGTGGAGGACGACAGCCAGGCACCAAGCACAATACGCAAGCAGGGTCGGGTCTCCGCAGCAGGCAAAACCGCTGATGCACCACCACACGCAACAGATGCCCTGCTGCAAGCAGTGGGGCCTGTGCCGCTGAAGCCACTGCAGCCATTGCCAGTAGGAGCCCCGACAGTTATGCCAACGCAGGCGCAGGCGGACACACAGGCGCAGCAGCAGCCACCACCACCGCAGCCGCCGCCGCCGCAGCTGCAGCCGGTGCTGCAGCCGCCGGTGCCACCGCCGCAGCAGCAGCCATCGTTGCCGCCGCCGGTGCCGCCGGAGCAGGATCAGCAGGCAGCACAGGCAGCACAGCAGGCGGCACGGCAGAGGGTGCAGCATCCAGCGGTAGGACAGCAGGCGGCGCAGCAGGCCGTACTGCAGACAGTACAGCAGCCCGAGCACGATTTATCCCAGCCATCACAGCCTGGTCCACAGCCTCACGCTCCTCAGCTTGTGGGGCAGGCCAGCGCCCCAGCAGGCACGCAGGCCAATGGCTTGCAGGCCGTGCCTGGACCAGGAGCAGCAGCCGCAGCTACAGGAGATGGAGATGCAACACCTGCAGTGCATGCACTGACTATACCTCAGCACTACGTTCAGCTGGGGCAGTTGCGCGGCACGTGCGCGGCCAACGTTTACAACGGGGTGAGTGCGTGCACGAGTGCTGCTCCATCTGGATACAGGCTGGGCTTTGAGTGGATGCGAGCTCTTGCATAGCCGTGTGCCAAGGCGCTGGTGTGGCGGCTTAAGCTGGCAGTATGGGACGGCCAGGTGCAGTGCTCATGCTGCGAAGGAGGCAGCGCAAGCCGCTGATTCCTGCTCGTGTGCTGGCTGGTACCGCAGGTCGTTCGCACAGGGATGGTTATGCCCGAGCCATTTGGTAGCCAAGGGGATATGTACACGCAGATGACTCAGGTGCGCACCTTGGCATGGGTTCCTCTCCTCTTAAGTGTTGTGCTTTTGGGCCATCTGCGTCAGGTCTTTTGTTGTGCTATTGGGCCATCTGCGTCAGGTCTGTGTTACAAAGTGGCTGGTATGATACACGGCAGCCTGAAAACTTTCGTGTCTGTGCGCATGCATCTTGCACGCACAGCAGGCTGGTGCACGATAGGTTCTGACAGGGCCTGTTCTGAGCAATCTCTGCTACAGCTACAGTGCGTCTCGCTTAGTTACGGTACTTCACATCTGATCCTGGTTATGCTGCGCAGTGTCTTGCACGGCTCGATGGCATGCTGGCCGCCGCCGGCAGCAGCAAAGAATGCCTGCTGCGCGTCACGGTCTATTTGAGCGGTCTGGTGCGTGGCTGCTTGATTGCGATGTATGCACACCGACGGCAGATGCGGCCCCCTCCAGTATGCTTGTCAGCATATTGGCCCTGCCTGCTCGCCCGCTCGTATGCAGTTGTTTTCCATGTCTCCACAACAGAATAGGAGCCAGATCCGTTTGTTATGTGGTGGCCTGTTCCGGATTCGCACGTGAGTGACGCTGACTTACCACCGCATGCCTCCACCTTTGCACAACACAGGCAGGCCCAGCGGGGCTATCATGCACGCTGCAGGCAGGCGTGCGGCGTGCATGGGACGAATGGGCCGTCCCTGATATGCATACAGCTCTGGCGCTGGTGCCTGGGCTGCCTACATCTGAGCCATTGGTGGCACTGACAGCAGAGGCTGCTGTTGCATGACTCAGCATCGTGGTGCCTGATGCAGGACAAACGCCCTGGGGAGCAGAGGTGCTGGCATGAACATGATACCCCTGGCACTCTTGACATCAAAGACACTTTCCAAGGCAGCACCCCAGAGCGCTCGCTCCCGTTTCATCCACATACAGATGTACCGCAGACAATGCAAGCAGTGAGCCCCATCTGTGAACACTTGGCTGCAGCATCTGCGCTGAGTTTGGTTGCTTCAACTACTGACACGAAGCATTGTTGTCAAGCAATCCAGAGTGGTGCAGCACCAGTCTGTCCTGGTCCACTTGGCACATGACTTGGCAAGACCTGCACAATATGCATAGCACGAACACGGAGCACCAGATCCCGAATGCCCCCGAATCCCGAATGCCCCCGAATCCCGAATGCCACTCCAAGAAAAAGCGAGAGAAGCAGGGTAAACTGCCACAGGCTAAACCATGGCCGGCCACTGCCCCCTCAAGTTAGAGAGAGGGCAGTGGCCATGAATTCACCTGAGCACAAACCCAACATCGCCACTGGGGCAGTACCAGCACTGGGTTCATATCCAGTGGGGGCGCAAAGATGCGCAAGGCAAGCAGGGATACCACTCGCTGGGAACAGGTTGGGCCAACGTCAGCGTGTCCGGACAATGGCCCCGCCAATGGCCCCCCCCATGGCGCCCTTGACGGTGGCACACGCGTTGGGCGGCCCGGCAGTCTTGCATGTGCCGCCGACAAGGGCGCCATGGGCGACACATTGGCGAGGCAGGTGGGCACCTGGACCCCAGGCATTGGCGCATCTGCTCCACCACCCCTGTGGAACGTGGGCCCTGCAACCGCCCCCGCCCCGCCGTCTCCGCCCCGCACATCTTTCGATGGACGCGTGAGCTGCGCAACAGTTTCCTCCAGTCAGTGAATCAGTTGGGGGGCCGTGACAAGGCGAAGCCCAAAGATATCCTGCAGCTGATGGGCGAGGACGGGCTAGAGATCAAGCACATCAAGGGCCAACTGCAGCAGTACCGCGCTGATCCGCAGAAGTACCGCGCTAAATCCTGAGTGAGGAATTACTGTTGCGTTGCGGGGGTCTTTCTACTCTCACCCTTTGTCGCTGAGTCAAAAAGCGCTCTTGATGCCTTTGGTCAGATCAGCAAAGAATCAACACGTTCAGCCAATTTTACAATCGCTTGGAGGTAGGGCGGTCCTTTGGGCAGGATTTGTTGCACCCTCGCCAGCTTGCATCAGAAGAAACGCTGAACATTTGCACGGAACTGCAGGGTGCTTTGAGGATGAGTAAAACAAGGCTATGCGTGCTTCAATGTACCTACGAGGACTCGTCCAGCGTTTGGACTGGTATCGACCCACCAGCAAACCCCGCTTTATATGACAAAGGTATTCATGCTAGATGATGTGGCCTTGGTGCTGCACACTTGTGCACAACTTTTGTTTCTGGGCTTGACTTTTAAAGGCGCATTCTCACGCCCTTTGGGGAAGTAGCTTCTAGCGCATGCACTCCACGCCGTCGTGGCGCAGCTGGCATGGCATGGCGCGCTTGAGCTACTGCGATCTCGGCAGAGCTGTAAAACCCTTGCCGGAACCAGCCTTTCTTGACTCGTCATTTATGCTGGCGCAGAGGGCAAGTACGAGTGGACGTCGGTGTTTGTTCACAAAGCCACCGCCGTGAAGGAGGTGGGTCAAATGTTGACATGGTACGCGCATGGCAGGTGTGTGCCTGGCATGGCACACCAGCACTGACGGGGCATGCTCATGCCACACAACCCACCACAGGTGCAGCAGCTGGCGCGCAGCAAGAAGTATGACGTCTTCATCAACCTGTGTGATGGTGGCTTTGACGAGGACCGTGCAGGCATCGAGGTTGTGGCCACGCTGGAGAGGTGTGTGCGTGTGCTTGCATGCATGGATCACGGCAGCCCAGCGTGCACGCAGCAGATCAAAGCACAGCAAGCACCAGTCAATGCTGCAGAGGTTGATGCTGGCTGCGGTTCTGCGTCAATGCTTGCACTGCGTTTTCTCCTTTGGCCCTGAGCTTGATCCGAGCCCTAGCTTCCGTGGTTGGCAACTCCGTCTAATTGTTCTCCTCTCTCAAATGTCGTGCTCGATGCCTGCAGGACGGGTGCACCTTACACAGGTGGGAACGCCGCCTTTTACGAGCCCAGCAAGGCCGAGATGAAGAGCGCCGCCTTCTACTATGGCATCAGCACTGCACCCTGGGCCTTGATGATGGAGGTGGACATGGAGGTGGGTGCAGGGGCAGTGCTCAGAGCAGGAGGAAACAGCAGGGAACAGCAAGTGAATGGGGAGCTATCAGATGTGCAGCATCGGTAGCTGCATCGATCTGCACGATTGTTGAAGACCGAGGTGTGTGGGATTGAAGTGTAAGGGGGGGACATTATGTTTATAAGCAGGCGCTACCAGCAAGTGCACAGGCATACTTCTTCTTGACAGGTGCAGCGTACCCGTGTGCGTAACAACCAGTGGGCACACACCGCACAGGGGGTGGCTGTCAACAAGGTGCTGGGTGCTGCCATATATGCAGGACCACGCAACTGCACGGACGCAGTGCGAGCAGGCTGTGGAAGGCCTCAAGTACCCCTTAATCTGCAAGCACTACAGCGGAGGTGGCAGCGTGGGCATGGGCAGGGACTGCAAGGTTATTAATCTGGACCAGCTGCTAGGGCAGGTGAGGAGTGCTTGCTGGGGAGGGTGGGGCTGGGGCACTGCACGTATACGAAGACCCTTGGTTTCGGTGTTTGCAAACCACGGCCGTGTTTGCAAACCACAGCCGTGTTTGCAAACCACAACCATGTTTGCAAACCATGGCCTAGTGAGGAGCCGCAAAGCTCCATGCTGCTAATCAGCCTGACCACCTGCACTCGATGGGTGCATGCTGGATATAGGAAGAATCGCTTTGCCGAAAGAAACTCACGGAGGCATAGAGCAGCACATGGCCTCACCGACGCTGCACCTACTCATGCTGCCTGCTGGCTTCCTTCCCTCCTTCATCGCCTGGCCCCAACATAGGTGCGCAAGTTTGTGGGCGAGTTTGGCGGCGTGCTGGTGGAGGAGTTCATCGAGGGGCGCGAGTTCACAGTGCTGGTGGGTGCGGCGGCTGGCTGCCATTGCGCTGCAACTGAATGGGCAATGCTCACCTGGATATCGTCTGGCTACAGTGACTGTCACGAGCGACTGTAGTGCTAGTGCTAGCACCTGACGTCCTGACTGGATACGGTAGCACTTAACTGGTTTATGCCAGAAAGTGCCTGTCTGGATGAGTGGGATAAGTGCCAACCCTGCACAGTGCACCATGGGGCAGCTGTCGGGCGCAGGCACTGCAGCTGCTGCTCAGCAACCTGCTTGCTGGTGGTGCGCCTGTGTGTCTTTGCAGGTGCTGGAGACAGCAGACCCTGACTGCCCGCGCGCACTGGTGCCCGTCGAGTGCGTGTTTGGCGCGGGCGAGAGCTTCAAGCACTTTGACCTCAAGTGGCACGACTATGAGTCCATGGCTTGGCGGCCCGTTAATGTGGCCAAGGAGCCAGAGCTGGACGCGGTGCGTTGCATATAATGTTCTTTTCAAGTTGTCATGCGGCGCGTCACACAATATGGTTTTGAATTGGCATGCGGCGGTGCCTGATGCGGTGTGTTTGCATGATGTAGCTCTGTTTGCGATGCGTAGAGCCCCAGCCGTGCACACCGCCTGACGGCCAGCCGACAATCCGCCCTGAAGACCCTCAATGTTGCATCCACCAAGTGCAACAAAAGAATTGAGTGATACTAGCGGCAGGAGGGCAAGCAGCCGCATGAGGGGGACAAAGTAAACTGGGAAGCGGGGACTGTTGATGCTGAATGATATCAAAAGATGCCATATCCTTTGCATCTGGCTCGCCATTGTGGCGCTGTTGCACCTTTTAGATTTGCTGACATGCGGCTGTGTGCCTGCTGTGCCGCTGTGCGTCTGCCATGCTCGCGTCTTGCAGGCGCTGCGCGCGGCGGCGTGTGCATCATTCAAGGCCCTGCGCGGCGTGTCATACGGCCGCGCTGACTTCCGTGTGGACCCCAAGGGTGTGTATTGGGTCTACTTAGGTATCAGAATTGGATGGTGTGAAACGCCGCGTTATTATTTATTTATCTTCTTAGGCTGTTATTTAGGAGTTGGAAACGAGGAAGGGAGCACTGCTGGGACAGGGCGCCCTGATGTGCTGGCCCAGCTGCAGCTTGATGCGCCAGTAGGCCTGAGGTCTGCTGTTTTCCCTGCGCCGCCCTTGTGTACCGCCCATGTGTACCGCCTGCACGCCCTGCAGGTACGGTGTACTTCCTGGAGATGAACCCCAACTGCGGCCTGTTCTACCCGCCGGATGCCATGGGCTCAGCCGACTTCATCCTATCCTTGGATCCTGAAGTAGGGCCCATGCAGTTCATCGACAGCATCGTGGCCAATGCGCTCATGCGTGCCGAGCGCGCGCGCACACAGCAGCTGACTGAGGTACGGTACCGCCACGCGATCGGCGGTTTCGGGCTGTACGCCACCCGTGACATCACACATGGGGAGGTGGTGGTGCGGTACGAGGAGCGGCCCCATACACTTGTCACGCGTCGGCACATTGAGGCGACGTTTGGGCGTGCCGCACTGCCAGGACCCAGCCCTGCGGACGCCCTCTGCCGTGCAGCAGCGCCCGGCCCTGCCTCCGTGCCTGCCGCCGCTGCTACCAAGCGCGTGGTGGCTGTCGTAGATGCGCACCTGTCCCTGCCCCCACTGACTGCCACGTCGCCGGCGTCCTCTCACAACTCTCTCATGTCCCTGGACGCGTCAGCAACAGCCTCGGCGTCAGCCGCGCCCCACAGCTCAGCCGCCACGCCCTCCATCACATCAGACTCTGGGGAGGCGAGCAGCGAGTGCGGCGACTGTGGCGGCGGTGGCGCAGACATCAAGGCAGCAGCGCAAGCCCGTACAGCTGAGCCGCTCACTGCTGATGCTGCAGCGGAGGCTAGTGCTCTGGCGGCGGCCGCAGGTACCGGGCAGCTACCGTTGCGTGCCGAGTGGTTCCGGGCGTACGCGTACCCAATCACTGATGAGGTGTGTGGTTGACAGTTGGTTAATCGGTTGGTTGGTTGGTTGGTTGAATGGTGATGGGGAAGAGTTGATGAAACTTAATTGGGCAGGAATAGGATCCGTAATCTCACACCATGCGTCAGCAGCACCACGGGAGCTGCATGCAGTGTTTGCGGGGTGAGAATGAGTGACCCGGCCTACATCCGTGGTGGCTGCAGTGCCGCATGCCACCTGGCCAAAAAAGTCTCTTGCTGGCAACAGATGGCTGCCTGACCGGCGGCTATTGGGGTGCAGGACTGAGGGACTTAACTGGCACTGGACGTAGCCATGCATTCTCTCTTCTGTGCTCAACATGACAACAATGCGTGTGTATCCTGTGGTCGACAAGGTGTACTCCAACATGTGTGCGCTGTGCTGGTGGCTGCACGTTGCTTGTGTGCAGACATGGGTGACCTGGGCCGAGGACCCGCGTGAGTGGCTGCCCATCAATCACTCGTGTGACCCCAGCTCATGGCTCCAGGGCTTGGACCTAGTCGCACGCAGGTGGGCTGATGCGTGGCTCTGAGCCTGAGCAGCCGTGGGCACAGCAGGCCCTTGTTGTTGTGTTCCCGGGGGCCTTTGCGAGCTGGGGAGTGCACCAGGCAACCATGTACAATGCCTTGATGTGTGGATGTGTGAATCGACACCTAGGCATGAGTCTGCAAGCCTGCATTCTGCCATGGTCTACGGCCTGCTGCCGAGCTGACCACCTGTCAAGTAATCCAGGATGTACTTTGTGGATCTCGACTGATACTCTCTGTATCGTCCTTGTAGCCTGGGGGAGCCTTGACCCTGAAGGATGCACATCAAGCCTGACACCTGCACTCCACACCGCCCCCCCTGCAGGCCCATCAAGAAGGGTGAGCAGATCACCGCGGACTACGCCACGTTTGCAGTGCACAACATGCGGGAGTTCACGTGCCGCTGCGGCAGCGCCACGTGCCGCGGCATCGTGCGGGGCACTGACTACCTCCAACCCTGGGTGGACTCAGTGTATGGCGAGCAGCATGTGAGCGACTACGTGTCAGCCAAGCGCCGCATGGTCGTGCAGGCGCAGGCCAGCGCGCGTGCCGCGCAGCTGGCAGCGCAGGCCACAGCACACGCCAAGGCTGTGGCGGCCGGCGCGTCGGCGGCCGCACTGCAGCAACTGCAGTTATGAGGGGGTGCCTGGTGCATGAACAAAAGAACGAGAGGAAGGGACCGGGGCTTTTGTCTGGGATACCCACAAGCAGGGCGGGTCAGTTTTGTCGTCAGCGATTCTTTCGACTCGAGGGCGGGATGAGCAGGATCAGCGCCCATGTGCCTGTGCAGGGCATGTAGCCCCCTGTATGGTGTTCTTTGATGGTCCTTGATGGCTTTTGAAGGCCTCAAGGCTGTGGCCCCCACGGGCTTCCCTGGCTTCCCTTGGCATCACTGGCTTTCCTTGTGTGGCATGGCAGTCGAGGCTCTGTGCGGTGGCTGCAGCCTAATGCACAAGCTGCTGGCAGCCATTATGTGTTGGGGCTTGGGTCTGAGGCAACATGGCATACTTACACCTCTCAGCCGCCTTATGCGTGCTTTCACATGCTCAAGCGTAACGATGCTTTGGATGCAAGGGGCGGGGTGGTGAGATGAATCACAATGGTTGGCTGGGCATGGGCAGCATGGGTCAGGGGCGTGCGCGCATGCACATGCAGATGCACATTCTGCCAGTCCGCGCACGCAGCAGCTGAAGCTGGATGGCCTACTTCATCAGCTGTCTGATTGCACAGAGTGACGGTCTTGATTCATGGCTGTGCGCTGCGGCTTTTGGGCAAGGTCGCAGCTATGCACCTCTGGAGTGCACCATAGGATGTACGCATTGATGCACAGATCACTGATTGTGCTCGAGTCTGACAGCAGTCTGACGCAGAAGACATACGCATGTGCTCCCATGTGTGGTAAGAACAACCTGTTCCATCCGGTGGCTGTTGTGGGCATGGGTGCGATGATGTCAGCTTCCTTTTCCCTGAGTGTTGTCCTGAGTGCATGGATCCCGTTCTCGGGTGCATGGATTCATGTTGGGACTCAACTGCATGTGTGAGAGAACGAGTGGACGATGTCGGGAGATGCACTATGGTTCCTTACCATACAGTACCAGATTTCGTGCACCGGTTTTAAAGCTTGGCTTGTGGTGTGTTTTGCAAGCGTGGCTGTTTTTGGCCAAACAGTGCGTGTGTGGTGGTACAAGTTGGTACAAGTGGTGGTACAAGTGCACCTACTGCACCCTGCGACTGGGCATGTTCTTGCATGGTGGCAAGAAGCCACGATGATAGCTGGTACGTTTGAGAGCCAGCAGCAACACATGACTGCACCCTCAGGACGTCAAGAGCCATGGATCAAGCATATGAGTGTGCACTTCTGCGTTCTGGCCTTCGATATGGTAGCTGTGGCTCGCCTGGGCTGCGTATCACGTCTTCTAGCCTCACATTCACGTGACAATCATGTTCATCGGCTATCAAAAGCCCGCGGACGTGTATGACCTGTATGTGGCGCGGCAAGGTGATGTGCCTTTTGTACATGCTGAAGAGCGTAAGCACGGATGCACCCGGCGTGCTGTTGCAAGCCTGCGACCTATTGGATGGCTGGGAGTCGGTCCATGCAAGCCAGCAAGCCAGCATCCATGCAAGCCAGCAAATGCCCGGCCTGCATGCCCACATTGCGTAGCCCCAGACCTGGTGCCCGACCTGCTGTACTCAGACAACTTGCATACCACACATCGAGCTAGCAGCCTGCCTAGGGAGAACGCTACCTGAGGGGACCGGAGGCGGCATGCTTGCATGATCACGCATCACTCTGTTACTGCTGACGAAAACCCTGTTCCGGGGCAGTCTCGGCAGGCGAAGGATGCTGCTCCCCGTGCAGGATGTGCAGGATGCGTGTGTTGCAATATCCTTTGACTCCTGGGCGAGAGAGGGACTCTTGATTTGTTTCACATACTCAGCTCGAGATCGCGATGACCGCGTCTTGGAAGAGTTCACCACAGAGCTGCATCTCAGCGTAGTGACAGATCGGGGCTTCACCGCAGCTGAGCAGTTTGTTCTGCTCAGCTTTGGTGTGTTCCACAGCTGCTATGTGTTCCTCCCATTCGCTTCAAAAGTCCGGGATATTCACATACGAGCGGGCCACCTGTCGCCAGCACAGCTTGAGTTCTTTTACAAGCAGTTGCGTGGGGCGCTAGCAGAGTACTACTTCCTGGCGGACATGGAGCTTGATGGAGCGTTCAACTTGCGCTGCGTGGACACCAACAGCACAGCTGTACACACAATCAATGATCAGAGCTCCATTGGCAGCATGCGACCGCGCGTGCTCGTGCCATTCGGTGGTGGCAAGGACTCAACTCTGCTGATCGAGCTGCTGGACAAGATGGGGGCTGACACACAGTGGGCATACGTGGGCGAGTGAGTCCATGTCATACAGGCCCGCATGGTGTGCGGCGCGTGGTTTTGCATGCAAGCGTGCTGCGCAGCAGTCATCCAGCCCCCAGCGGCCTTGCACACCATGCGACCTGTCTCGAGCGCTTTGGTGCGCACATCTATCAAACAGGTGGCTGGACAGCTGGCACGCCTACCCCAAGTTTGAGCGGCTTGCGGCGAGCTCGCCATCGCCCACAGTCCTCAAGGCAGAGCAGCACCTGCCATGTCTAGAACGGCTGAAGGAGCTCAACTTGAGGCCTGACCTCCACTTCCCTGACTATGTTGCGGTGAGGGACTGGGGAAGGTTGCGGTCAAAGGCGGTTATGCATAAAGACGGTCAAAGGCCCCGCCTATAGTCTCTCGATAGTATATAGGGACTTCTAATTGATGGGCTCCGGCAAGCAGATGAATCTATGAACGCCGTGTTATTATTAAGGCCCCAACTAGTGACATGTTGAGGTGGCGGTGCGGCCTGCGTTGTGGCCGGGTCAGGCTGACATGACGAGTACTGCCTGTCTGTACCACCTGTACCGACCGCAGTACGTGTCATACTACACGTTCGTGGCGGCGTTCTTCGCGCTGCAGCACGGCTTTGACTTCATCTGTGTGGGCAATGAGCACTCGGCCAACTTCATCAACACAGTGCACCCCCGGTGAGTGAGGGGTGACAGGGAGGAGGGCGGGTAATGATGAGGGAGGGGGAGACAAATTAGGGAACGCGGCATAGGGAGTTCCTGCTGTCTGTTGCCGTGGGTTCGGGATCTGTGTGTGCTTTATCATAAGGGAGGTGGGCACTGTACGGACTACAGTACCATGTAACTGATCCTCATGTGACTCACCTCCCCCTCCCGCTCCCCCCCCTTCCTCCCCACCCCACCCTCGCCCCAGGTTCGGCTACCCCGTGAACCACCAGCATGAAAAGAGCTTTGAGGCGGAAGTGGCGTGTCATGCGTTCCTGCGCGCACACGTGTGCCCCCGGCTGTGGTACTTTTCAGGGCTGCAGCACATGAGCGAGCTGGAGATCGCGCTTCGCTTCGCACGCCTGTGCACGCACAAGTAAGGCGTGTGACGGGGGGAAGGGCGTTTGCCAGCCGGAGGGGCTGCTTTCCCCTTTTGTGCCCCCTGCTTTTCCCCTGTTTCTCCCTATTCCCTTTTTGTCATGTTGTGGGTTCCTTATTGTTTCAGGGAAAGCGCAGGTTAAGGGAGGGGGGAGAGAGGAATAGGCCGAATGGTGGGGACACTGTGTTGCTCATAGCCGGCCCTGACTGGGGTGTGAGTTCCTTGTCATGCCGATGGGAGAGCAGACGGAGGGGTTGGGGGGTTGGGGAGCCCACCCACATCGTGGGGAACAGAGTCTGCCTGCCGCTGTACATCACCGGGGCTGCCTGCCTGCATCACTTTTACACTTTCAGGCGCAGCACAGCACAAACAGGCAGCTAGCCACCTGGGCGGTTGAGCGAGCTTGGATATACACCGTTGAAACTCGCGCTGTGTGCTATGACCTGCCCCTGTTCTTCTTCTTCAGGTACCTTCACCTCATCATCTCTTGCAACTGGGCCACAGATGACAACTGGTGTGGCAAGTGTGAGAAGTGTGCGTTCGTGTACTGCCTCTTTACTGCCTTCCTGCACCCCGCGTACCTCCTGAAGACTGTCTTTGCAAAAGAGCCAGCCACACCAGGAACAGTATCAGGAACAGCAGGAGCGGCAGCAGCAGCACCTTCGGCAGGCGCGGCAGGCGCGCCAGGAGCAGCAGGAGCGGCAGTAACGGACGTGCTAGCTGGCGGTGGCATGCAAGACTGCGACCCCATCTTGTCTGGAAGCCACACATCAAATGAGCCAATGACAGCTGCAGCAGCGGCTACAGGGCTGGGGCTAGGGGCAGCAGGGCATGTCAGCGGGGGTCCTCAAGAGCCATCTGGCTCCCCTGCTGCACTCTCTGGGGGATTGTCCCCTGATTCCTTGGCCTCTCCCCTCTCTCCCCCCACCTCATCCCTGGGCCTGCCGTGGGGCTTCACAAAGGACAGCAAGGCAGTATCCTGCTGCAGCAAGCACCAGCTGGCAGCAGGGCAGGGGGTCCAGCTGGTGGATTCGCTACAGGGGGTGGCAGACATGTTTGACTCCCCAGCCCATGAAGAGGTGTTTGAGCAGCTGATGGGGCTGAGGGGCAGTAAGCCCCTGGAGTGCGTGGGTACCCCAGAGGAGGTGCTGGCCGCCATGTACCTTGCACACGAGCGGCACTACAAGGCAGTACAAGGCGGTGCAGGCAGTACGAATGCGCCCGGCAGTACGTCGGGGAGCGTGGCTGAGGGGAGTGAGCGGGGGGCTACACAGCCGGCGGTGCTGCCGCTGCCACGGCTGTTCCGGAAACATTTGGCGCTGATTCTTGGGAAGGGCAAGGAGGATTGGGCCAAACTTTCGGCCACAATAGATCTGGCTCGTGAGGGGCAGTGGCAGGTGCCCAACCTGTACCCGCCCTGGTTCAGGCTGTCGTGATCTTTGCTCGGATTGGCTGCACATTGGCAAGCATGGCAGGGTGGGGCTCGCAAGGCATGGCAGCGCAAGAGCACCAGCATGGTGACTTGGCATGCTGCTGCCGTTGGAAAGGGTGTAAGGGTGTTTAGAACCGGTGCCCCTGGTGTCCCTTGAGAGGGCAGCTCACACCTGCACTCACAAGAGCAATGCCTGTGCACACAATCCACAGGCCGAGCCGCACCACAATCACGCCATGCAGCTGCACGTTGCATGGCATGTAACATGGACACGGCGCTCAGTGTGCTCTACCTGCATGGGGTAGTGCTCATGACTGGCAGCGCAGCGCACATCATGCAACACCGGCCGCATGGCACTAGCACCGCTGGCGCTCTCAAACCTTAACATCATCATCTGCATCACCATTCTTCATTTCTTGTTGACATCGCGTAGACCGACCTCGTCACATGCATGATAATTGATAAATGCACACAGGTATATGTGCAGCAGGAGCACGATGCCAACATCGCACACGTTTACTCCCAGATCCAGGAGCAGAAAGGCACCAGGCCAAAACCACCAGCGCCCAAGCCCGCCGTACCCCCGCCTGCAACCACAGCTGCATCAGTGCCTCCAGCCCCCGCCGCAGCAGCTACAGCACCCGCACCAGGGGTGCTGGTGCCTGGAGTGGCCAGCAGCAGCAGTAGCGGCAGCACAACAGCTGCTACTGCCAAGTCTGAGGCCGGTGGTACAGCGGCTGCTACGGCTGCAGCCGCGCCAGCCACACCCGCAATGGCCCCAACACATGCGCTGGCAACAACCCCGGCCCAGCTAATCTTAGGCATTGTGCAGTGCAGTGCTAGCTGTCAGGCTTGCATGCACTGCATGGGCTGTGTGACAGCTGTGAGCATGAGGATCAGTATGAGAAGGCTGATGGATAAAAGGAGGAGCAGTCTAGTCGAAGACAGGTTGATTAAGTGGAGCTGTATTGTGGAGCGTGCTCTGGACGTGGAGCACTGTGTAATGCGAACCTTCAGTAAGTCTGTGTCGTGTCAGCTTACATCGGACAGTCAGGAGGGCTGTTCCACTTGGTAATCGCAGCTTGAATTTTGTTTTTTGGGGCCGGTGGGAGACGCGGCACCCAGCGTGGCTTTGATCGATCCTGCGTGCCTGTGGGTGGGCAGCAGAAACGCAGCTTATCAGCGGGCGTGGAGAGTTGAACTCCTGCATCTCTTTGTCTGCGCTACACTGTACATTTGTCTGATCACCAACTTGTCTGAGTTGCTCGTGCATTCAGAGATGGCTGATCATGATGGTCAAGCCATGGAAGACGCCAACGGTGGCGTGGAGAGCACTGCCCCCACGGGTGGTAGCAATGGCACTGCCCCCACGGCTGGTAGCACCGGCACTGCCCCCACGGCTGGTAGCACTGGCGCTGATGACGCTGGTCTAGCGCGTGAGGGCAATGTCGTCAGCCCCATGGGGGCTGGCAGTGGCGCCCAGATGGACGCCGCCAATGCTGGCAGTGGCCAGCATGCGGCAGTGCCAGCCATGCAGCCACAGCATGAGCCGCAGGCGGGGCAGGGCGCACGCCAGCGCGAGAGTGTGCCAGCTAGGCGGCTGGCTTCCCTCGAGGAGCAGTTCATGGAGGCGTGCAACACTCCAGGGGGCTACCCTGACAGCCTGAAGCCCCTCATCGAGCAGTGCCGCGAGGTGCTCCGCGCCGGCTGCGTGTCATACCCAACGGCGGACGACGGTGGCGAGACGATGGCCTACATTGCAGGCCTCGCATGATCGCTGGTGACGACCACGACGGCGCTGCCGCAGGGGGTGGCGCCGGCAGTGGCACGGTGGCTGCTGCGGGTGCTGGCATGCGTGGCGCCGGATCAGCTTCCGTGCGTCCTGTGCACGCAGCATGAGGCGCTGTGTCCAAATCAGTTCCTTCATGACAACGCCGAGTGCCCCAAACAGGCCCAGGCCCGCAGCACGCTGCAGCACGATGACCAGGAGCTGCTGCGGTCGTGCTGCGCAGCGTACACGCAACAGGTGGCGCGGGAGATGGGGCCGGCTACGTTCCGGGACTACACCGACGTCATGTTGGGGCTGGCGAGCCGCATGATGATGGGCGCGCCGGTGATGGGCCGACACCCGGGCAGTGACCACCCGCGGTGGCAGCGATGGCTGGCGCAGCAGGCACAGCAGGCAATGAGCATGTCCCGGCACGTGGAGGGCGCTGAGCGTGGGCAGCGTGCTCACAGCTCCAAGCGCCACAGGCGAGAACCCAGTCGCAGCCGCAGCCCCAAAGGGAAGCGCCTCAGCGGCCGTGAGCGGTCGCGCAGCCGCGGGCGCAGCCCCAGCCCCGCGGCGCCGCGCAGCCGCATGCGCAGCCCCAGCCCCGCGGGCCCGCAAAGAATGAGCATCAGCTATGGCGGTGGCGGCGGGGCGCACCAGCGCAAGCAGGCTAAGGGCTACAAGTCCCCAGCCAATGCGAAGCGCAGCCGCAAGTACTTTGAGGGTGTCAGGGACAAGGCTATCTTCAACTACCTAGTGTGGGAGCAGATGAGTACGCTGGCTCGGGAGCGGGCCAAGCGGGCTGTGTTCGATGGCGAGTGGGGGGGCGCTCCGCGTGACAGGGCTGGGCAGCGCGAGGGTCGCGCGCCCAGCCGCCGCCAGTAGGGCGGTTAAGGTTAAGGTTACACAGGGAAGAGCACGACGCACACCGAAAAAACAGTGCACGCGGTGGTGTGCAGATGTGTGTAGAAGGCGCACACTCGGGACGAGGAGAGAGTGGAGAGCGTGGGCACGTGTGCATTGTGTTGTGAAGGGAGTGTGCGCTCGGACAAGAGCGGAGTTTGAGCTTGTGTAGTTGTTGGTCGCTGACCACAGTGTAGATCGGCCTGAGTCACACCCTTGTGTCCGTGCCTGTGCCAAACCGACAGCCATGCAGAACCAGCCCAGTCAGCAGGGCAGTAGTGCCAATGCGGCAGGAGGTGCAGCAGCACCCGCAGCAGCTGAAGTAGCAGCATTGAAGGCTCAGTTACAAAGCCTACCAAGTACAGTGCAGCAAATGCAGGGTGGACAGCCCGCGTTCACATATGCAGCACAACAACACGCGCTGCCCAAAGACCTGATCAAAAACCTGTCGCAGCCTGTGTTCATAGGCAAGACGCCCAAGGGCACAGACTGTGGTGTGGGCAGCCGTGATGTCGTGTATGCTCAGTTCGTCGATTTCAAGTGTGAGCTAGAGAAGCTGCTAGGTGCGCAACTGCGCATGGGCTGGACCTTAAGAGGCCACAATGCCAGGAGGCTAGTGTGCAGATGGTGTTGTTGGCATGCAAGGGTGAGGCGTGCTTCACGTCTCGGAGGCTCAAGGAGGAGATTGAGCAGCGTTCCAAGGCGTCGTGCCGCTACTCTGACCTGATGCGCGAGATGGCAATGGCATACGTCTCAGAGGCGCACAGGGAGGAGGCACGCCGCAACCTGTAGTCGTTCCGCTACAAAGAAGGGTTCGGTGATGGCTGGACCACTGCATCCAATTTGAGTACATGCGCGCGCAGGCAACATCAGTAGGGGTCGTCATCCCTGAGTCGTTGCTGCGTGCGTGGTTCCTGGACTCCCTGCCTGCCCGCTCGGCTGATGCTGTGCGCTTGCGCCAGCTAGCTGAGGGCCGTGAGCTGACTCTGAGATGCTGTCCACAGTCAAGGTCATGTCCAACTCTCTGATGTCGGAGGAGGTGACGGGTGCGTCTGGTGGTGGTACATCCAACACCGCCGCCAGCGGCCCTGTGCCCATGGACATCGGCCACTTGGCTGCTGAGGTACAGCGCCTCCAGGTCGGGCTCGCAGCCCTGCAGTCCGGTGACCGGGGCGGGAACTGTGGCAGTGGAGGGGGAAACGATGGTGGCGGTACCGGTTGGGGTCGAGGCAACGACCGTGAGGGGGGGAGGCGTGCTCCCTCAATGCAAGTGTAAGGATTGCAATAGGCACTCCGGAGATGTTCAGGACATATGGTCACCTACCATATATCCTAACATCCCCCCCCACCTATTCGGAGCCCGTCCATGGGCTCCTTTCACACAGGCAGCCCCGAGAACCCGACAACCCCGACCTGGATCCGAGTCATGGTCTGGTGGCGCGACAGCACCATCTCGGCTACCCCAGTTTCAGGGAAAACCTCGCACCCCCCTGGAAACCCTGATGGAACCGATTCCATGGCGCATGGGCAAGTCTACCGCATCTTCACCGGGACAATGATGAGGATTTGAAGTTTCAAGCAGGACGGAGTGGCAAGGCCGTGCGAGAGGAGGTCTTGAAGGCCTTTGCGCAGGGCCTCATAAAGGATCCTACCGGCATTGCCATCACGGATGAGGACGTGATCTTCTCTCCTGGCAACTACTCCTTTTGCCCGGGTGGGGACCTGGTCCGCCTAGGAGTGCTCAAATGTGTCAGATGTATTGCATGACATGCACATAGAGCAGTACCTATGTGCAACTGGCATGAGGGACTTGTGTTGGGCAAAAGAGCAGGCAGGAAGCTGCATGCATGTATGCTAAATTTCCGTCACCAATTTATGCGGGGAGGCTCTCACCACCAGACAGATCCCAGCCTGTGCATGGTGGGGTTGAGCACCCGATGAGGTGCCGCATGGGCCTGACAACCCCACGGCCCCCACCCCCATGCAGGGCTGTTGCTACTGCGTCCGCTGCTCACCTGCTCGCCCTTCAGCGCCCCCCAACACAGGCTGCACACTGCGTTCACGTTGATTAAAGGGCTCTGGTGTTCTAAGATGTTTTGCAGCAGGCACCTACTCCAGGCTGCGCATACTGAACAGCTAATTCAACAGCTACGTCATATGAACATACTTCATATGAACATATTTCATATTTCATGTTAACAGCTAATTCAAGCCGCACGATGATTGGCCCACGAAACCTATGCCTTGCCTCCTTATGCTTTTGGAGGGCGGTGCAGCTCTGCTGCTTGCTATCGCGGAGTGTGTGCCTCCTGCCCTCGGGAGGACCTGTTCACATCCATCACTTTTGAGTGAAGTGGGGTTCGTGAAGGATGGGCGAATGCGTGGCAGCGATCGCAATCGTAAAACCTGCGTCCCCTTGCAGCGCTAAGGGGGGGCCAGGATGTCACGCAAAGCTGCTGCGGGTTTGCTGGTGCAGGGACTAGGATCAGTGCTCAACTCAACAAAGGGTAGCCATCGCACGATCACTTATGTGCCCGGCTTCAAGGGCTCCAACTACGGCACTGATCCTTCAGTTGGAACAGCGGCATCAAGTGCAGCGCCTTCTGCAGCAGCTGCTCAAGCAAGAAAACCAGCTGATCGTGGGGCGTCAGGGGCAGGTTCAGACACTAAAGGCCCAGCACCAGGTGCGTTCATCAGTCTAGAGCGTCTTAACGACGTGTTTAGCGATGCGGCATGTCGCCTGCCGTTGGATCAGCACATGATGCATGAGGACGCTTTGATGATGCATGGTGCCATTTGCAACACTGTGCCCATGCACCACGCATTGAGCGTCAGCGTAAGGCGGCGTTCATACATGCAAGCTTGCTGAGCCGGGCACTGACCTGGATGCGGCCCTATCCTGTGCAGTGCAAGGCTCCAAGAACCTGGGGTGGATGGTAACTGGCTTTGGTCTTCCTGCACTAGCACTGTGGTACCTTTACCAGGTACGAGGGCCCATGCCATGCAGCCTTGCCGCTGCACATTGCATGGCATGCAACATGGACACGGCGCTCAGTGTGCTCTACCTGCATGGGGTTATGCTCAAGATCGCCAGCGCAGCGCACGCCATGCAACACTGGCCACATGGCACTGGCGCCGCTGGCACGCTCAAATCTTAACATCACCATCTGCATCACCATCCTTCAATTCAATTTGAAATTGAGTAGATCGACCTCGTCACATGCATGATTAATGCACACAGGTATATGTGCAGCAGGAACATGAGGCCAACATTGCACACGTTTACTCCCAGATCCAGGAGCAAAAAGGCACCAGGCCAAAACCACCAGCGCCCAAGCCCGCCGTACCCCCGCCTGCGACCACAGCTGCATCAGTGCCTCCATCCCCCGCCGCAGCAGCTACAGCACCCGCACCAGGGGTGCTGGTGCCTGGAGTGGCCAGCAGCAGCAGTAGCGGCAGCACAACAGCTGCTACTGCCAAGTCTAAGGCCGGTGGTACAGCGGCTGCTACAGCTGCACCTGCGCCAGTCACACCTGCAATGGCCCCCTCTACACCCATGCCGGCAGCACACGCCAAGGAGGCAGCACCAGTGGATGGAGCTGGACCAACTCCTGCTCAGGCAGTGACACCAACCGGGGACTCAACCAACGGGCCACCTGCGCCTGCTAAGGCGCCTGCGCACACCTCGGCCGCTGCAGCCCCTGCTGCCACCGCTGCTGCGCACACGCCCGCAATGGCAACCGCCAGCACTTCATCACCCACCACCACCGCTACTGCCCCTGCCACTGCCGCTGCTGCTGCCCTTCAATCAGCCTCAGCGCTCAAGGCTGAGGCGGTGCTGGAGGCAGTGGTTGCTGCAGAGGGGGATTCAGGGCCTCAGGCAAGCCCCCAGGCACCTGCAGAAGCACGCGAGGTGGCAGGGGAGGTGGTTGCTGCACTCGCGCATGCAGCAGCAGCTGGCTACGAGTACAAGCCTCTACCACCGGGCTCGCTGCCTGAGCCCGGTGCCCACCTGCCCCCTGTGCCCAAAGGTGCGTCCGAGTCCTTACCTTTACCCCTGATCTGACGGAGCAAGCTGAGCACACCTTGGATTGGCTCTGAGGATTGGCTCACAAACGCGCCAAGTTAGGCCTCATGACCCCTGCCACCTGACCCCTCGCCCTTGAGCCTTGAACTCCTGACAGCTGCACATGAATTTCAAAAACGCATGACCCCCTGACCCCTGCGAGCTTGATTTCAGCTCCCTACGGCTGGTGCCTACCATGAGCCAGGGGCGTTGTATGGGCCCTGATAACGGACTGCAGCACCAGCTGGTTTTTCGAGGGCCCCTCGTAACATGCGCGTGGCGCTGCTGCGTGTGCGGCTGTGCATGCAGGTGTGATGGGGGTGCAGCTGGACCTGTCCCCGGCTGGCCTAGTGAGAGGTGCAATCGAGCGTGGACAGGGCGCGGGGGAGGACTGGTCTGCATTTACGCACCGGCACAAACAGGTACGGCTTGGGCTTGGCTTGCCTCAACTTGCCGTGGCTTGCCTTAACTTGCCTTGCCTAAACTTGCCCTGGCTTGTTGCAGTGTGTCCTGTTCAGGCGTGCAGCTGCTGCCTGCTCACTGCGTCCGACCATGCTTGCTTGCATGCTTGCTTGCATGCCTGCAGGCGGTGTCTGACGCAGAGCTGTTCAGCGCAGCGGTGGAGCAAGTGCGCGCGTGGCATGACGCGGAAATGGCGCGCGTGCAGGCGCTGGCCGACTCGAATGCGGCGCGCGCGGCTGAAGTGCTGGCACTAGCAAAGGTGAGGACGAACGGCGCTGACATGCACGATGGCGGGTGTTTGTTTGTCATCTTTTAGAGCTTGAGGTTGCAAGAGCTGATAGTCATGGATCTGGTGTTTCATGATTGAGGGTCAGGGATGATGGGCTAGGGGCGAGCATTGAATGGGGTGCAGGCACTGGGGTTTGAACGAGGGTTTGGCCACAGCGCCAGTCACAGGGGAGGGGCCTCCGTACTGAGGGGCACGTGTGCGCCATGGTGCACCCTTGGTGCTGGCCTACCGTGCGTAGACTGCATACCTCTTGTTGACTTTCCTTGCAGCCACCCCCTGGCTGTGCTGGTTGTGCCGCCCCATACGCTCCTGTCACCACACGCCCCGTCACCTGCCCTACCCGCCTGCGCCCTGCCCTGACCTGTGGTGCAGCCTAGCTATTCATCCGGTTTCATAGTTATGGTACTCACTTGTTTATGGAACTAACCTTGGCGATTCATCGCTTGCCATTGCCTGCCCCGCCATCACTGCTGCCTGGGCTGTAGGCCGCGGGGGAGAGCTTCAAGCGGCTGCTGAAGCAGCACCAGGACATGGCGGCCGAGCTGCGGGAGATGGAGGTGCGGCAGGCCACCAAGCGCGCCACCCTGGCAGCTGCTGGAGCTGCCGAGGCGGAGCGCAAGGAGCGGCTGGCTACACTGGACAAGGTGCGTGCGGGTGGGGTGGGGTGGGGTGGGGTGCGGGGGGACAGCGCTGTGCCCTGTGATAGGTGCCGTGCTGTGCGGTGCGTTGTGTGGTGTGCTGCGCACTGCGGCTGGCTGTGCTGCGTACAAGAGCTCTCATGCTTGGCCTCCTGGCATCGACTACGCTGTTGGTTCCTGCTCCTTCCTGCTCCTTCCTGGCTGCTGCTGTGGCGCCTGCGCTGTGGTGTGACCTGCGATGACCAGCATCAAAGCATGCCATTGAGCTCTCAACCATGGTTGCCGCATCCGCAACCCCATGCACACTTCCACTCAATCTTGCCTTCAACACACACACACACACGCAGTTGCGAGCACAGCTTGGGGCCCTGGCCGCAGCCCATGATGCGCGCGCGCAGCAGCAGGCGGTTGCACACGCGTCACATGCGACAACACTGGGGATCCTAGGAGTGGGGGCAGCCCTTGAGGCGGGGGCACCCCTGGCTCCGGCTCTGGCGGCCTTGGGAGCACGCGCGGGCGCAGCGGCCAACCCTCAAGGTGGGTGTTCGTTGAGGCACCCAATCCGCGCTGGGGGCTGTGGCTGCTCTGCGTGAATAATGTATGGCTGGCTTGTTGGCTGGCTTGCGCTCCTGTACCATGTGTGCTCAATTGTGCATGTGGCTTGTGTGGTTATGTGCGATCCCGCTCATCGCGCATGTACCTGGGCCACGCCGCCAGCGACGCCAGCGTCTAGTCATCACAACTTCATTGATGCACAGAAGAGTGACCTGGTTGTGTGGCCCTGTTCCTGCCATGCCTGATGGGGCACAGGTGGGGAGGTAGTGGACGCCGCGGTACGTGCCATCCCCGCCTCAGCCGCGTCCCACGGTATTGCCACGGAGCAGGAGCTGGGCGCGCGCTTCCGCGCCATGCGCGCCGCGGTGCTGCAGATGGGCTCTCTGCCACTGTCTGCAACACCGCCGGGAGGCCCCGCCAGCGGCGCTGCAACCAGTCCCAACAGCCCCAGCAGCAGCGGCGGCAGTGGTGATGGTGGTGGTGGTGGTGCCGGTGGTGGTGGGGGCGGCATCCTTTCGCACGCCATTGCGTGCTTCGCGGCGTGGCTGAAAGTGGATGAGTCAGCTGCGGTTCGGGCACTGGGCACGGAAGCGGCACTTGCGCGTGGTGGCATTGACACGGCGGTGGCTGCTGCTGAAGTAGAGCTGGCAGCAGGCCGGCTCGCCCATGCGGCAGACATTCTGCGCAACGCGACCCAGGTGAGCTGCGCCTTGCGAGGGCTGCAGTAGTCATCTGAGTAGTCTTTTTTGACGTGTTATCAGGTCATTTTTTGATTATCGTTTGTCTGACCATTTTTGACCCATGTCTGAGCCAGCGCCTGACCCACACCTGATCATGCATGACCTTAGCTGCCATGGGCAGTCCCCTTGCCTATCCTGTCCATGCCACCCCTGCTGCCACCCACAGTGTGGAAGGCGTGCTCATTAAGATAGGCTAAGGTTTCTGGGGCTCATTATGATAATGCTGGCTAAGGTTTTCAGGCACTTGAAAAGCAAGCACGTCCCTGCTGCTGGGTGGTGCTGGGCAGGGCAACTGAGTCCATGAGTCCATGCGCCCATGAGCCATCGCCTGAGCATTGTACTGCCTCGTTGCCTCATGTACTGCCGCGCGATGTGTGCTGTACCGCCCACAGGGTACCGCCGCGGCGGCAGCGGTACAGGCGTGGTGTGATGAGGCACGCGCACGGGCTGTGGCAGACCAGTCCCTTAAACTGCTGCGCGCGCACGCCACTTCGCTTGCTGCATCCCTGGTGTAGGTTCCCTGATGGCAGCTCTTAATTTGCTGAAAGGAAGAAGGGCTCGGCCTCTCGCTGCTGATGGTCTTGGTTCCAGGGATGATTGCTGTGGCTCCTGTCTGGGCAGGCTGCATGAGTACACTGAGGGGTGGGGTGGCTGCGATTCTGTGGCTCAACGTGCACGCAGGGGTGTAAGCTGTACACTGGTTTCCAATCAAAAGGCAACCGTTGCCTTTAGAATACCGAAAGTAAAACAGTCAAACTAAAAGGCACCCGTTCACAAGCAGCCCTCCAAAGGCAGGTGGTCAAAGGCATCTGTTTGTGCTTTACATCCCTTGTCAGGGGCAGCTAGCCGTGTCTCGCCAAGGACAGATACACAGGCAACACGTGGACAGCAGGCTGTGTTACACACACCTTCATTCAACCGGCGCATCTGTGCTGCTTCATGAGTAAGAAGGTCGTTATCGACTGTAGGGCCTGCCGCCTAAGTGCTTGCTTTCATGTTTCAATGAGTGTCCCCACCACGGCACACCCTCCAGCCCTCTCCAAGTTCCCAACCCATCCTCAGCCCACCTCCTGCATTTCATCCACCCCTTGCAAACACTTACTCCTGCACAGTGCCTCCACGCAAATGAACGTGCAAGGCCACAGCAACAATTTCGCAGCCAGCCAGTACCTGTACACAGCCCACTGCTCGCAGACACGGCACACTTGGTGCTGCACCACCACCCTGATGCACGTACAGCAGCAGCTGCATATCCCACGCTGCAAACCCCCACGCCCCCAGAAGCTTCAACATCAGGTGCAACCCAACATGCAGCTGCAGCACTGCCACTCTGCACGCCCTCTCACCTCTGACCTCACATCGCATCACACTGCACACTCCCTCTCCTGCTCGCTCGCTCTCCTGGCCAATCCCCCAACGGCCCCCAGCTTCTCCACAGCCCCTCCCCCACAGCAGTGTTCACACTGCCACAGCCATGCACAGCAAGCAAGAGCAAGCACGGCCCCTGCCGCCAGTTGTCATGTGCCAGTCTGCAGCTTGGTACAGGGCATCGGAAGGCACGGCTCCATGCTAAAACAATGAAAAGGCACGATTCCATGCTGAAACAGTGAAAGGCACAGCGCCATGATCATCGCCTCATCTGCCGCCTTCGGCTTGGTGTCTCCATTGTCACCTGTGCAACGTCACGTGCCTCAAACGTGTCTCCAAAACTCTGTCTTGTTCTTCACCTTCGGCTTGGCTGTTACCTTGGATGCTGGCTGCACTGCATCATCTACTGCCGGGGGTCCTCCCGGCCATGGGCAGGGCCTGAGCCCGCAGAGCTGAGGTCCCGCACCTGCATGTTGTGTTGGGCACACAGTGGTGTGGCAACAGCCAGGGGCGGCTGGGCAGCAGGGCACGGCAGCTGCCGCGCTCATGCAATGGCGTGCGCAGTATCTCGTGGTGTGCGCAGTACTCTATGGTGTGCGCATCGCTCTAACATGGGTACATGCCGTGCGACAGTGTGCACATCATGCAATAGCGTGCGCATCAGTTGATCGCGTGCGCATTGTTTGATAGCATGCACATGCACATGCCAGCTGCTCACCGACGCGCGCGCAAGGTCCTCATCCGCGCCGTTGGCCTTGGCGGCTTTCTCAAACTCGTCCACCGCGTCAATTGTGTATGCGTTGTTGAAGAGCTTTGCAGCCACTGTGGGGGAGATGGTGAAGGTGTTGCAGCCCTGGGGGTGCACAAATCGAGGCAGCGCAGGGAGCCATTAAGATTGTGATTAAGAAGATGAAGAAGAAGAAGATGAAAATGAAGATTGTGATCAAGAAGAAGATTGCTGAGAAGATTGTGAGCATTTAAGTTCAAATTGAGGCAGCGCAGGGGGAAGGCAGTGGGGGCGAAGCAGTCTGTGGCATGCACTGGCCACAATGGCCGCAGGGATATGGAGTTGAAATGGATGCGGGACGCATGTGATGTGTTGGGGTTTGGGGGCATGGCAGATGAGCAGACAAGAGACATCTGGACAGTGGCTTAATGTTATAAAGCTGGTTAAAACGATGTATGGGCAGCCAGGCCTGACGACCGTGCTTGACACTGCAGCCTACCCCCTGTAGTGTACGCGAGGAGCCTCAAACCTGCCGCCTGAGTGCATGCACGTATCCGCCATACGGTAAATCATTTATGCTTGCGCGCGCACCTGCGCTGACAGCTTGGTCATGTCCTGGCTGTCGCGGATGGATGCGACCATGAGGCGCATGCGGCTGTGACATGCGTCTATGATGCGCTGCATCTCAAGCACCTGGGTAGGCAGGCAGTTAGCCCCAAGAAGCGCTTGTCATGAAGGAGGCAGTTATGGAAACAAGAAGTGCTTGTCATGAAGGAGGCAGTTATGGAAACAAGAAGCGCTTGTCATGAAGGAGGCAGTCATGGCCCCAAGAAGCGCTTGTCATGAAGGAGGCAGTCATGGCCCCAAGAAGCGCTTGTCATGAAGGAGGCAGTTATGGAAACAAGAAGCGCTTGTCATGAAGGAGGCAGTTATGGAAACAAGAAGTGCTTGTCATGAAGGAGGCGGTGACATGCGAACATAGCGGCTCCGCCCAGCAGCCGAATGCCCTCAAGACGGGCACGTGGCAGCAGGGAGGAACAGAAGGCGGCACGCGAGGGGGTGCACACAGGCAGCAGGGGGCTGCAGGCGTCGGCAGGTGCACTCACTCCCAGCTAGCTCACCTGGGCTGTGCCATTGTCGGCCCCGTATGCGTCATTCATACGGCCCATGTAGGGGGCTGCATACTCTGCGCCCACTGCCTGTGCCACCAGCACCTGGTTGGCTGCGTACAGCCCCGTCAGGGTCACCCGGATGTTACTCTCCCGCAGCAGCGCAGCTGCCTGGGTGCCCTCCAACGTGCAAGGCAGCTTGACTACAACACGGGCGGGGTCGATGCCTGCAAGGTCAAAGGCGATGGAGGACAGCTTCTGCACAGATGCTCCCCATGCCTGTAAATGGACCTCTTGTGCACCCATGTCGAATGCCTGCAGAGCACAGGAAAGAGAGGGAGGGGACGGAAGGCATCAAAGCTCAGCCGTGATGCAGGTGGGCACAGGGAGTGAGATGAATGGTGCGATCAGGTGGTGGCGATGAGAGTTTCTGAGTGCGTGTGGCTGACAGCTGCCGCAGCTGGCGCTATGAGAGGCTGTGAGAGGGGGTGTAAGGTCCCTACAGCTAGATCTGGCGCAGGTGCAAGCGACGAGGCGCTCCCCTCACATGCGAGACGGGCATGCCATCGTTTCAGTGTCGCGTGCATGCACCATGTGCGTGTGCATGATGCGCATGCTCAACACCATTTGGAGAAGTGACAGCTCTGCTGCTGTGGCCTCCCCTAAAGCAATTATGGACCATGCTTGCATAAGAAGCAGGGGTCAACTGCCCAGTTTTGCCACCCACCGATTTCGCCAGCCCCGTGAGCGACCGGATGCTGCATTTCACGCTGTCCCTTTGCAGGATGGTGGGGTTTGTGGTGATGCCTGCAACAAAACAAGGTCTCGGTGTCGAACTGGACGCCTTATCACCAGCTGTACCTTGGCGCTTTGTCTCTCACCGTGGAAGATCCCAGTTGAAAGCCAAAGCTCGTGCTGCATGATGGAGCCACTATCCAGGAACAGCCTGAGCTTTGTGGGCACTGGCTCCCTGGGCGCCTCGCCCAACAACCTATTCCTTCTCCGGAATTCTTGCAGAGTGGCTTGCGTCGTCGTCGCACGACGCTGGGCTGCGATATTTGTCTGAATTGGGGCTGCAGAGCGGCCCTGCACAGAGCAGCCCTGCATTTGCCGTCCTTGTAACATGGTGCACAATGCCTGGCGTGCCAGCCGTCGGCAATGGTGTGGCAGAGGTCGGGATCAGTTGGTTGGAAGTACGATCGTATCTTCGACCACCCTGCACCAGCCCCGTGGTTACAGGGAGCTGCGTGTTGCAAGGAGACGCAAGCGCCCACCTGCATGCCTTGCTTGCTCAAAAGCCCCAACCACTCGTACCGCAGCCACGCACCAACATATAGGTAGCAATACGTCCAGGAACCCAACAGTGCTTGCTCTCCTTTCCCACTAGTCGGTGTTTCCCTCTCTGTTGTCTGTTCTTTCTCTCTTCCTTTTGCTCCACAATGCCGCAGCTGCTTGATCACCCGACATGCGCCAAGAGCGCCTCACGCAGCACTGGACCAATCACGACACACGCGGCCCGCCCGCCTGGACCACAGCCACCACTGTGGTTGTCACGGAACCCAAGTGCTGCTGCCAGCCGCGCCCACACCTCCCCAGACAGATTCCCACCTGCGCCTGCAACCCCTGCCTCCAAAACCTGCCACGCCCGGGCAGGGAGGGCATCCACCACACCCAGCTCTGCCAAAGCACAGGCAGCCTGCACAGCCATCCATGGCTCATCCTTCAGTGCCGCCAGCTGCTCTGGGCCACTGCAAGCCGCCAGCTTCTCAGCAGCTGCAGCAGCCACCGCCCCCATGGGCCCCGCCTGCGCACTAGCTCCAGCTGCTAAGGCGGTGTCTGTGCTTGGGGCTGCACGCACACGTGACACCTGCTCACACCCATAGAGCACACTCAGTGCCCCCAGAGCTCGTGAGATACAAAGCCCATGGCTCGCCATGGTGGTGCTGTATGGGCCTGCCACGGTGTATGGGCTGCTCGGAGCCCCTCCATTGCTTGCAGCTTGCTGCTCCTGCCCAAGTGCCACCTGCAGCACAAGCACAGCATCAGACCAGGACAGGGATCAGTACTGCTCCGTGTTCACCCAGAACGCACGCAGACATGCCGATGGGAATCAATTGCATGCACATCGTGCAAGCAGGGACGAGCACAAGGACCACAAGGGACACCACGCAGCAGCCAGCGGTACAGAGGGAGCGACGCCAGCCCGGTAGGTCCACAACAACATGAAATTGAGGCAAGTCACAATCTTACAGAATTGCAATGTACTCACAACAAGGGCGTCTGTGGCCCGGGCAACAAGCCCAGGCTGTGGCAGCAGCAGCGCCTGCTCGGCCCTCACACCCCCTGCTGCCGCAGCACTCGCTGCTGCACTGGCCACCATGCCCGCCACTGCACCCAGCAGCACCGACAGCTCCCTTGCACTGTGACCCGGCCGGTGGTCCAGCACAGCTGTCAGGACCTCATCTATCCAGCTGGAAGCAGGCGGCACCCAACCACAAGCAGACAGCCGGGCCACCAGCGCCACTGCCTGGTTGTCACCACCAGCCAAAGCCAGCAGCCCTAGTGACGCGGAGCCAAAGGCATCCAGGAGGGTGTGAGGAGGCCAACTGCTCTGCTCGTACCGCTCGATCTGGCCCAGGGCCATGCGCACACTGGCCGGCAGCTGCACAGCGCGGGTGCCTGACGATGTGGTAGCTGCCCCTGAGGTCGTGCCCGCTGGGTTAGGGATGGCGACGCAAGTGGCCGCGTGCTTTGCGGCGCGCGCTGCCGCACGCGCGACGGCTGCTGGCCGCCATGCAGTTAGCGTGTGCGCGGCCATGAGCAGCTGAGCAGGGGCCATGAAGGGTATGGCCGCGGCGGCGGCGGCTGCATAGGCCCGCATGAATGTGGCAGATGGCTGGTGGGCGAGGAGAGACAGGGCCCACCCCACGGCAGCGATCTCACGAGCGCCTATGTCATGTTCAGGTGGCTGCCGCTGTTGCCGCTGCTGGCGAGGGGCAGCAGTCCCTACCCGGACGCGCCTCGACCCCCGTGGCTCCTCCACGTACGCATGTAGCACCGGTAGCAGCGCAGCACACACACGGCCGACGAAACGGGGGCGCAGCACTTGGGGGCCCGCCTCCATGGAGGCCAGGGCATGCAGTACAGCGCACAGGTCACGTGGCCGTACCGCCTGCTGCCCCGGCACCAACTGCTGCCGTAGCCGGTCCACAAGGGGCGGTACAAGTAGAGCCACAGCCGTCGCGCGCAGCGACTGCACCTGCTTCCTGCCGTTGCCGGACGCGTTGTCTTGGGGGAGCATCGCGGGCCCGGGCAGATGTGACACGCCCCTCAGCAGCAGCGCTGCTGCGGCCGGGCTGAAGTCACGTGCCTGCCAGCGGGCAAGCCTGACGAGCTGCATCACAGCACTGCCCGCCACTGAAGCATCTGTTGCAGTACCAGTAGAGGGGATGCTCACGGACAGCGCCTGCACACGGAGGGCAAGCCATGCCATGTGAAAACAAGGTGCGCAAAAGGGTGCTTTGGTTATGCCCTCCAGGGATGCCCACAGCGTGCGTGCGTGGAAGCAGGCCAGGAGCACACCCCCAAACCTGCCAAGCTTGTTGTTCCAATCAGGATGTGGCACCCCTTCGCGACAAACCATGGTGATGTGGTTTGCACGTTTTGCGTGCCAGCACCGACTTACCATCATGGCATGCGCGAGGCATGCGGGCCGCATGTCGGTACCAAACTCTGAGATGATTGCTGCCACCTGTCGGCAAGCGGCCGCGCTGCCCTTCCCTGCGGCTGCACGCCTGCCATTTGCTGCCGCCGTGCTTTGTTGAGTGTACCGCTGTGAGGAGCCCTGCTGCGTGTACTGCTGCGTGTACTGCCGCATCGTACGGATCAGCAGGGCGTTCAGCTGCTTTGAGGCAGCAGCAGGTGCGGATGCGGGTGTGGCACCAGGGACCCCCAGCGCGTCAGCCGTATTCATGGCCTGCTGTTTACTAGTGGTGGTGGTGCTGCGGGCCTGTGTCGCCATCTGGCGCGCACGCTGTAGCAGCTCCCTGCGCTCATCTGCACTACTGCTGCTACTGCCACTGGTGCCGCTTCTGCTGCTGCTGCTCCCACGGCTCGCAGGTCTACTGCTGGAGCCGGTTCGGGATGGGAGCAGCGGCATGGATAGATCTGACGATGGGCCGGTACCTGCCGTCTGCATCTGATCAAGGAGCAGGGACATCTGTGCAGCTGATGCGAAGAGGACTGCTAGCGGCTGCTCGCCAGGGGCGTTGGGGCCAACGGTGCTGGTTGCTGCACCATCGGCAGCGCTAGCAGCAGCAGTGTCAGTGCTGGCGCTTGCCCCTGTTGACGGGCGGTTGGCACGCTGCCCTGGCCTGCTACTGCCAGCGCTACTGCCAGCCACCCAGGCCGATGTTTCACTGATATCCACCCCCAGCAGTGCAGCCATGGATGTGCTGGTGGGCGGCGTGGTGGCTGCAGCCATCGAAGCTGCTGCACCCGTGGCAGCGGTTGCTGCCTTTGCAGGCCGCCCCCGCACCTTGCGCCCTGCATTTGGTGCTGGCGCTGCCTCATAACCGGAGCTGGACGCCCTGGCCTTCCCCTCCCCCCTCCTCCCTGTAGCCGTGACTGTAGCTGCCTGCGCAGAAGTGATTGCAGATGCCTGTGCGCTGTTCGAGGTTTGAGGCTGGGGCGTGCTGGGGCCGGGGGCTGGGGCCCTCCAGCTGCCCACACCAGTGCTCAGAGATGACACCCAGGCCGATATCTGAGGCAGGATGTCTGTGGGGCCCTGGCTGCGCGCGGGCCGGCTACACATGGCTGCAACCAGCAGGCTGCTGTCCCTAGCCACACTGTTGTCTGTCCACCGGCTGCGCCACGCCGCCTCTTGCCCTGCTGCCTCCCGCTCCGCATCCTCTGCGCCGTCCTGGCTGCGTTGAGCGGTGGAGCTGTCCCTGCTGCTGCGTGGCAGGCGGGCAGAGAGGGGGACGTCCCAGCCGCCCGGCTGCCCATAGCCAGGCCATATGTGCTGGAGCAAGGGAGAGCGTGAGGATCCGAGCACTTCCTGCTGCAAATGTGCACCTGCAGCAACTGCCTCGGAGCTCGAATTGCGTCCTTGTTCGGTGCCAGCTGCTGCTGGAAGGTCCCTGGGCAGGCCGGGTGCGCCAGCATCTGCTGCACTGGGCGTAGGTGGTTGAGGTTCCGGGGCAGGTGGTTGAGGCTCGGGGGGGCCAGCAGGTCTGGAGGGGGGTCCGGTGGGGGTGGCAGAGCGAGCCGGCCGTGGTGCCAATCCTGACAGGTGAGGCATGGCTAGTGCAGCACACGCGTGCTGCCCAGGCGTGCGCCATGCACTGCCTGCTGTCAGCTTGTAGGGTGTGCCATGGGAGGGGCACACGGCTGGTGTGACAGGGGGCTGTAGCAAGCAGCGTTTCTCGTGCCGTGCGCTGCGCAGCAAGCCTGTAAGGGCAGTGCTGCGATGTAGAGCAACCCCATTGACGCTGATAGCTGTTGCCACTGTGGCTACCATCGGCTGCTTCCCACGTGAAGCGTGCATGGGGCAGCGCAGGTGTGGCCTTGCCTGCATGGTGCTGCACCATGCATGGTGTGCATGAGGAGGCGATGTGAGCGGGTGCGCTGCTCGCGGGTCCGCGCTCATACCTGCATCGACAATGAGTAAAGTACTGTGTTCGGATTGGTGCACCGCAGCCGAGTCTGGGATAAGGGGTCAGGACGTGTTAGACTTGCAAATCCCACTAGAAACAGCTTAAACGCACTTGAGTACCAAGTCAGGTATACATCGCACAATCCAATCTCGCTTGGAGAATGTCTGTGGCTGCCGAATGTGCCACACTCTCAAGTACGCAGCTCTCTTCTGTAAGCAGCCTTTAGCGATTGCGGGAGTCAAGTGACGCTGCCAATGAGCCGCAATGGTCGCCATTGGCAGTTGCATATTGTGTGTGAGCACAGCGTGACTGCAGGCGCGGGCGTGGCAGCAATCAAGTGCCCTGAAGCCTTCCAGATGCACAGGGTACGTGGAGAGCCCCTTCTTACAGTGCAGCACCAACAGGACTACTGCATGTCGCAGCACTGCGGGCGGCAACAAGAAGGCTGGACAACATGATTGTGACAACCTCACCCATACTCGTACCTGAGGCTGGATAGCAGGGTGGCATGCCTGGCCCTCAGCAGCCATGCACTTGGTGGGCGCTCTGTGTAGGCACCCGAGTTTGCTAACCTGGGGCATCCACGCATTCCACGGGCCACACACTTAAGGGCGTAATGCAGGGCGTAACGGCCCTACAAATCTGTGCCCCTTGCGCAGCCGCTCCAGGCTCCTGTGCACCGCTGCTGCACGTGCGGCCGCATCGCCCTCAGCCACCTGCACCCTGCTGGTGTGTGCCACCTTCCATTCACATCTCGTCAATTCCTGTTCCCATGCACATACCGCAGCTCTTCGCAGGCATTAATAGCTGCCTACTCATCACTGCCTTGTCTGCACCAGTACACGCTGAAACGCACCGAGCCCACTTGCACCCTGCTCATGTCAGCACTCCATGCCGGGTGCAATACACCCCGTTATTTCAGTCATTGTTACGCTTGTCTGACGGTGAAGTTGGCGGCGTTGAATGGAATCACACAGCCGATCGTGCTCCTGCCGGGCAGGGCAGTGCGGTAGACAGCTGGACCCGCTACTGCCTGGGAGCTTTCTTGACACCTTCCTGCTTCTCAATCTGAGTGTAGATATCGGCGATCACTGCATCATGCTGGCGCTGCTCGTACATCTGCGCGGATGTGCAACATAAAACATTGCAAAAGTGTGGTCAGCAAGCGATCATGCGCTCAGATGTCAGATGCATTTGAGGCAAGCAGCACTGAAGGACAACAGAATGTTCTTTGCTGGGGTGTCGAAGGAGTTTGCAACACCACTGCAAGCAGACTGCGCTGACTGTCACGGAGTGTGCATTGTGCGGTGCTGGACGTGCAAGCGCATGCACATGCACTGATGCACAAACTTGCTCAAAAGGACCTTGCTGCACATACTATTGTTGCACATACCTGCCACCCATAGAAGCCGCTGACTGCAGCTACACCCAGCACGTTGATCCAGCCCACATTTTTCAAGTCAAAAGCTCTGACTGCGCATGACAGATGGGTGGGTATGAGTGCGTCAATGACATGCAAGGACAAGCTTGCAAGACCAATGCAGGGGCCAAGTGGATGAAATCAAGAAGATCAGTGAATGGGCATGTTCGTGAAGCTCAAGCCCTGGTTGTCACAGGCAGTATCCGTACTTGGGACAGCACGTCATAGGTAAACGTCGTAGGTAAACACATCGTTTATAGCCTTACGCACGCGCATCCTGTGACGCTGTCGCAGTCTCGGAGAATTTTGCGACATGGTTCCTCATAGTCGTAAAGTGGGGCACGTATGTGCTCGTGCTTGCGCCTACATTTTTAAGCTGCAGTACCGATCCCAGTCTCTCCACTAGCAGACCAGCGGCTTTGCTCGACATACTGCTTTTTCTGTAATCTTAATCCAAGACGACGAGGGAAAACGATATAATTGAGTTGATGGTTGAGTATGTGCTGGTGAATCGGCACAGCTAAGCACGCGGCGGGAGTTATACTGGAGGGGAATAATGTGTGAGGCAGATGATGACAGGAGGAGCAGGAAAATGGTCGCAGCCCGCTGCCCT
>BDCZ01000232.1:66639-95210 GCA_001662365.1 Chlamydomonas applanata | reverse complement strand
CACACACACACACACACACACACACACACACACGCACACACACACACACACACACACACACACACACACACACACACACACACACACACAAGCCTCCCAAAATGCAGCACCACCACCACCCAGATCACCACCGGTGATACCAACATCAGCGATTAAAACAGCTCGCTCTTGGAACACGCTCAGCTGCACAACTATCTGCCCATCATTGCCCACCCCATGCCGCCGCCCTGGCAGCACCCCACAGCCCCACGGCCAGCTGCTAAATAAACTAGTCACCCAACCCTTGCCTCATGAGGTTGCTTTACACCACCAGCAGCCCACGGCATCACCATGCACATAAAAACATTTCGTCATCTAGCCGCAGGACACAGCCAACACCTCGGTGCTGCACGCTGTTGTGCCAGCTGCTGACTCATGAGGATGTGTTAGCTAAGCTACATGTGAGAATCTGAACGGTACACAGCATGGATACAAACGGACCATGCCTGCATGTGCCTACATGTAGCTCCGCTAACAAGATGGTTGTGGAGACACAGCTTTGCGCATGAGAATGCGGGGCCTGACCTTCTTGAGCTGTGCTGCAAGGAAGTTGTCACGTGCCACCTCGGTGTACCCTGTGCTCTTGTACAGGGTGTGGGCCGGCTCGTCGCCCTGTGTGCAGCACAATGTACGAGTCTGAATGACGTAGCACATGAACATTCTTACCAGGCGCGCTCTCGTGCATGTTTTTCAGCATTATTCTTGCTCTCCTGCTGCAGTACTTTCCTGAATCCTGATACAGTATGGATTAATGGCGATGAATGGCGTGAACCAGATGCTGGAATGATCCCAGAATGCGGCATCAAAGCCGGCTGTCAACGCAGTGTGCTGAAAATCCAGTGCTGCCAGGTACGACAGGCAGAACGGCTGGCGAACAGGTGCGTCTGGCAGGCAACTGTAGAAGTGGCCTCATCGCTGCAACACGCAGGCTGTTGCAACATTGCGTGGGCCTACTGCCCCCCAGGTTGTTATGCGCACCTGCCGCACATGCAGGTACAGCTCCTTTAATCCTGTAGCCGCCACTGCCTGTTCTGAGATGGCCAACAACGTACGGGCTACCCCCAGCCGCCGGAACTGCGTAGCGTGGTGGGTGCAGCGGGTGAGTGAAGAGCCCGTAGCCAAGGCATGCAATGGACGTGACCGTGGATATGCGGCGCTATGTGGACACAGAGGCAGCGCAAATTCACTGGCAGTCTCAAACACTGGTCACATGACGCGACAAGTGCCTGCAGCAGTGCAGGCAAGTGAATTGTTCCGAATTGCAGCACAAGATGCAATCAGGGTTGCGTGCCCCGTCCATCCCCCCCACTCGCTCGCTCCTTCTGCCGTACAACATGAGGCTTCACCTTGGTGTCGACTGCCATGTTTGACAAGTATGCTGTGTCAGGTGGGGGTGGGAGCGTGGGGATCTGTTGCAGGGTGTCCTCATGGAGGCTCAATGCCACTGTGCCAACCACACGGTAGTCTTTTGTGGGCGGCCGTAGCGCGGGGTCTGACGGGTACAGTACTGCCACGTACACGATGCCCAGCGGTACGTTTTCCTGCACCCTGTCCACGTACTTGCTGCAGTACAGTGCAGTACAGTGGTGGGAGTGAGGGACTGTGCTTCAGACCTGTGTGCGGCGGTTCACCTCTTTGGGGCAGTGTGGCTGCCACAAGCAGCAGCAAGTGCAACTGATTGGCTGCCGCCAGATCATGATGCAAGCTGGCTGCAGGTAAGTAGATAAGTCGCATGGGTAGGTTCTCCTTGTCCGCGCCTGACCACAGGCTAACTCGCAGACAACGTTTTGGGCAAGAATACTCTTCACCAGCCAGGCCCGTCATCAAGCCCGCTTCAATACGCTCCATCCTTGCCAATCTTGCACCCACTTGGCATCATTGATGCTGATTTCCTCTGGGGTCCCAGCGAACGCACGTGTCAAGACCACGCAAGTACCCACTGCATCGTCCACCTCGTAAGCCCTGCACAACATGCCACACCAGCGCATCACCATCTCATCAGCATCCTCAGGCAGGGGTGAGACACAGCCATGTACAACTTGATGAGGGGTTGCCCTGAGCTGCCTGTCACGCTTGCTAGGCTGCAATGTGCACAGCTCCAGTCTTGCGTCATCACCACAAGGAATGCAGTGCCAGCTCTCAGCAAAGCAGCAGGTTCAAATGCGCATGGGATGGGGTCTGATACAAGCGCAGCCCTAGGGCGGCTTATCCCTGTGGGGCAACCTGGCCTGCGCAAGCTTGTTACCAGGCGGTATGGTGCACAAATAAATGGGTACTGCACCGTAGTGCGCACCAGTGCGCACTGGTGCGCAGTGGGTAGTGCACACCAACAATCCTCCACCCGCTTTTGCCGCACCTGCACACCAGCTTGCCCACTGGCAGCTCCTTCTCTGTCCGCAGGGACAACAGCTGATCAGCCATGCTGGCCGTGCTCTGTTGGGAGGGCTGCACAGGCAGCATCAACGCGAGGCACAGGGCAGAGTTTTACTCACTCACTGCCAGAACCACTGTGTGCTGCGGGCCGTGCTCCTGCATGGCGGCACCTGGAATTCTTATGAGTGCTTGGTCTGAAGAGTACTCACCTGCTCATCTGTTGCTAGTGAGCGCATGACACATGTACGGGAGCGCCATGGCATGGGCGCCACTGCAGCACGAGCAGTGCCATAATGTGCACATGGAGAGATGAGCGATGCTCCACGCATGGGTCTGATCATGCATGGGGCTGTCTTCCTAGGCAACTGTGCCATCCCTGCTGGCTGCTGTGTGCTGTGACGCTGACATGTTGGTGAGAGCGGACCGTGCCAAGCCTGCTGTACATGTAGCATGATAACGTGTACGTTGTCACTGCGTACGCTCCTGCTCTGCACGGGTCGCATTGGCCTCCGAATGAAAGCGTGATGCTAGTTAGTGTGATGCACGAGAAGCGTGCAAGCGTTCTTTGATGGAGCGCCTCACAATTAAGTGTGTCGTGGTAGCTGATGCCAAATACCTCTAGGGCTGGGCCATGACGGCCACGCATCCTTGATCCTGAACAGCTCACTAGGGCATATGTCGCAGCGCGCTTCCCAAACATCTAATTGCTGGGTGGCGCTACGAATCTGAGCAAGTGCATGTGCTGCTGCACTGGATTTTGATGGATTCTCTTCTAGGCATCCCTCGAGAGGATCTCGAGCTCTTCGAACCACCATGGGGCGCGCTGGGGCGATCCTTCACGTTGGGCACAGTGTCGGGGTTCGCAAAGCTGTTCCTGACGGTGATGAACCGCTTTGAAGTCAACAACCACAAGACATGGCTTGATGTGGTGATGGAGCGGGAGAAGGGGCGAGGGCTGATTACCATCGCCAACCACACCAGGCATGTATTTGATACTGCCATGCAACTGTGCCATGCAGGCCGCATCATGCGGGCGCCAAGCGCACTCGTATTGCAAACCTGCAGGTCATTGCAGTCCACGAGCATTTATGTTGGGAGCTCATTTCACGCACACGCCGGGCTGCAATAGCACTTTACCCCCCAGCCATTCAACGGGCGCGCATGACTTTGGGGCGGCATAGCAGGCAGCATATTCCTGCCACTGTCTTGCGCATCACAGTAACCAACCCACCATTATGCAGCCGGCCCGTACTTGCTCCCGTGTTCCAGCACAACAACAACCTCAGTTGGCCATCTCTGCTGGCCTGTTAGCCACAGCATTGACCTGAGCATGTTTGACCGGTTGACCGCAGCATGTTTGACGACCCGGGTGTGATCTGCGCACTGACACCGTGGTCCTTCTTCTGGACTGAGCCACTGCACGGCATGAACCGATGGACGCTTTGTGCCAAGGAGGTGTGCTTCAAGAACGAGCTGCTGCGGTGAGCACTTCTGGGGAGGGCTTGGGCGGCTCGGATGGACGGTGTCAGGCCTTGCGACTGTGGCTTAGACATAAGCAAGCATGAGAGTGCGTATGCAACGTGCCTTTCATGTGGCGGCTCCTGCTATGGCTTGTCTGTTGGCTGCTGTTGCCGCTGGGCTGGGTGGGGGTTTGTTGCTTCTCTTGGAAATGCTGCATTGATCGTGTGGTACTCAACCTCATTTGTGCCATCCTCCACTCAGACCACCACCTGCGCTGGGTGCTGGGTGCTGTGCTAAATTGTGCCGCAGCCAGTTCTTCACAAATGGGAAGACGCTGCCTATCGTGCGCGGCGACGGCGTGACGCAACCAGTTATGCGGCTGGCAGCGGGCGCTGTGTCGCGCGGCGAGTGAGTCCTGTTGGTGGCTGCAGCTGGCCGTGCTGATATGTATCCCTGCGAGGCACAATGCGTTTGCTGGCCGCCGCATGTGTGTTGGCCACACGGGGCTCGTCGCACGTCATGATGTGCCTTCCTTCGCTCTGCTGCCGCTGGGTGCCGCTGGGTGTGACTCACGCTTGGGCATACCATTCCTGGAAATGACAGGTCTGGGGCCGCAGCTGCAGCATATCCTGCAGAGCTGCACAGCCCTGTCCCTGTGGCCCCGCCAATGACAATTGAGAGCTAATGCCCTGTGCACCTGCCTTGTGCCTCCTCCTTCATGATGCTCTGCGCCCAGATGGGTGCACGTCTTCCCGGAGGGCCGCATCCACTTTTCTGGGCAGCTGGGACCCTTCAAGTGGGGCGTGGGCAAGATGGTGTGCGACGCCAAGTTTGCCAGCGGTGGCAAGTGAGCGTTGCAGGGTTTGTAGCTGCCTCCATGCCTGTCTGCTTTCCTGTACAAGAGGTGTCTGTCTGCTTTCCTGATGAGGAGGCTGCCTGCCTGCTGCTGTGCTGCTGCGTGCTGTGCGATGCCTTGGCTCCTGTTCAGCCTGTATGCCAGCGCTAGCTGCACACATGCTGACTTTGCCAGCTGTGCCCAGCCAGCAGCAACCCGTGTCGACCACAAACACCCGCTGACTTGCAGGGACCCGCTGGTCCTCCCTTTCTACCATGCGGGCATGGGCTCAGTACTGCCCATGGGTGCATCCTTTTTCCGCGCTGGCCATGACATCCAGGTCACTGTTGGTGAGTGGGTGAAGGAGGAGGGAGCCAATGATGGCACCATGCGCTGTACGCCTTGGGGAACGTGTGTGCTTGCTGCCTGCACATGAACTTAACGAGAGCAGGAGCAGCAGGAGCAGCAGGAGCAGCATATGACGTTCTCAAGCTACTCCCGCCCTGCCTTTTTGTGTTTTGTTGTGTTCTGCTCTGTTTTGTGCGCTCCTGTGCTGTTCCTTTTTCTGCTCTTCTGCCAGTGGTCTAGTTCAGTCCTGATCATCATCCACAATCATAATTCAAGCTTTTGGTTCATGCTGCGCCAACTATAACTGTCAGGCGATCCAATGGACCTATCGGACATCACGTGCCGCTGCAACAAAGCGGGTGAAGACCAGCAGAAGGTGAGCATGCATGGCCCTCACGGCGCAGACACTGTGTTCTCGCAGTGGTCGCACTTTGTGGGTGGGACGCCACGCAACGGTCTTGCGGGACGCCAGAATACGGGCTGCCATGATGGAAAGGGTGTGGCAGCCAGGGTAGGGGTCACATCAGGGCGCTGCTTGCAGACCACAAAAGTGCTCTCCACGATGTGCCCAGCTCCTTCAGCTGGCCAGGATAATCAGCAACACCCTTGTAGTCCATTGGTTTACTGAGATGAATAATTTTTTTCCAGTAGTTTGAGCATACCTGCCTCGTGGACGAACCATGCCTTGTGGTACACAGGTGTGGGAAGACATTGCCAAGCGCATGCACTCGGCACTCAAGCAGTTGGAGGACCGGTCACCGCCTAATGTGAACCAGGTGCGCCCACACTCTCTCCACCCTAAACCCCAACTCCTGAACCTTACAAACCTATTCCACCAGCCAGTGACTGCCAAACTCGAGGCCTCAGACCACCTCTTTTGAAATATATAACTTCATGAACCAGGTGCCCCATGCTCCAGGGCATGCGTGCGCACGCATGTCCTGATCAGCCGCAAAGTTTCTCATGTGAGCATGCCCCCACCTGCTTGTCTGCATGCACACGCTCAGGAAGGCATGCCTGTGTGTAGACGCCTGGCACGGCTGCCACCTGGCATGCAATTAAGGGCGTATCCTATGCCGCACGTGCAGTCGTGCACACATGGCTGCACTGCGTTGCCGTAATTTCCTTATGTGCTTGTGTTTGTGTCCGGCATATCTGTGCCTTCTAGGTGTCTGATAAGGACCCGGTCACAGAAGGCTTCAAGGATGCCAACAAGGCACCCAGCTAAGAGGCCCTGGCTACGGAAACAACCCAGTAGGCAAGGGTGTTTTGTTGCTGCTGGGAACAGTATTGGGGACCAGAGCTTCAGCCTTGAGGGTTGGAACTAGTTCGGGGTTACGGCTGCAGGATTGCATAGCTTGCTGCAATCACATGTCTGCTTGGTGGCTGCCTGGCTGGAGGGATCGTGTTAAAGTGCAGGTGGGCACATGTTTTGAAGACAAACGTCGACACGTGCTACTGCAGTGGTATGTGAGTGGGTAGGCTGTGGCTCGGGCCGTACTGTTTGGTGTTATGAGAGGTGGGAGAAAATTGCTCATTTCTGCAATTCTGGTATGGAAGGTGATGGTCAGGGGCAGCGTGCATACGATGGTGTCTTGCATGCTACAAGCGCTGTACTGCATGGGACTGGATGCGTGTGAAGTCTACAGTAAATGACACAGCAGTACGTGGCTGCATGGGCAGGATAGCTGCAAGTGCCCGCTGTGCTGTGATGCGTGAGCAGCTCTTTCCCGATTCTTTCATCTCCTTATTTTTGTTTACTGTGAGGTTTTAGCAAATTTCAGGTCTTGGCATGGAATGGTGCAACAGTACATCACATGTGTTGTTCAACCCACGGTTCAGCGTGAACATGTATGCTGGTTGTTACAGCAGCCGCACCAGGCTGCACAGCTGGTGCGTACCAGTCAGCCCGCATCAACCTACCATGGGAGGACGCAGCAGGCATTATGCATATGCAGGCTCAAGCTCAGCTTCGCGTTGGCTCATCACATTTCCCATCACACAAAAGCAGCAACACAAAAGCCTTGCAGAGCCCATTGCATGCAGCAAATCCAGGCGCCCCGAAGGACATAGCCATGGTGGACGGCCGTCAGCACCTGGGAAAGAATGTACAAGCACATGTGCCAACACATTACAGCACACATGCAGTCAACGCATCGGTACACGGTGCCGCTCTTCACGAGAAGCTTGCAGGGCACCAGTCCGTGGATGTTGCGCATAATTTGTCAGTGGTAGAAGATGCCGAGGACGAACGAGTCAGTCCGCTTGTGGCTGTTCTGCTTATCTACGGCATTCTGGTGCGCATCGTCTTATCAGCACGCACTATCGTTAAGCATGTGATCTGATGATCAACAGGGGAGCAGAGCTGTGCAGAGAAATGACTTGAAAGATTGGAATTATGGGCTGCTCCGAAGCATCCATACAGGCTTAACACCACCGATTGACATGATGCACACCACAGTTCCTGATGATCGGAGCTCAAGCAGGGCTCTTCTTGTGGAAGAAAAAGCACAAACGTTCCTACGAGCTGGTGGGCGCCTGGCTGGACGCTGCATGGGGTTTAGCAAGGGCAGCATGGGCCGGTATGCTATGTGCTGTGCTCATGTATTATGGTTATGCGCTTAGCGTCCATAGTCCCCAATGCTGGCCTGCCGCAACAGTGCAGCCATGTGCAGCTGGGCATGGGGTTGGTGCTGGGCACAGTGGGATACCCTGTGCATGCAGATAATGACTGTGGTTTGACCATCTGTTGACTGCTTCGACCTGCATTATACCCCTCGCAGGTCACGCTTGTTGGGTTGTGGCTCATGCCCCCCATCTTCTGTGTGCAGCTCAAGTTCTGGCGGTTCCTTGGGGTGGGTGGTGTATGCAGGGCGGCTCAACGGAAGGCAGCGCGCACTACAGCAGAGGCGCACACAGCGACTGGGCCGGGTACATGTGCAAGCGGCACATGTGCAAGCAGCAAGCCCAGGACCAGGGCAGGCAGGGGGCAGGGAGCAGGGCGCAGGGCGCGGGGAGCGGGGGAGGGTAGATACATTCAGCGCCCCCTCCGCAATATCTAGCGTGGACAGCGCTGCGGCCGTCACCACGCCATGCACAGATCGCGCACACATGTCAGCAAGCACCAAGGAGTGCACAGCCCAGCACTAGAGCTGGTTGGCATCCAATCACTTGTCTGGAGCGAATCGCCCTACCCAAAAGATGCCAGTGTGTGATGTCACGGTAATGTGGCAGGGAACGTGGAACCATTGTGTTGTGCTGGCCGCAGGTGTGGGGCTTGTACTCGGGGATTACAGCGTGGGTGGTGTCACAATGCATGGGTAAACGAATGGAGCACACAACGCCACGCAAGGTAAGCTGATACAGCCCAGCTGGGCGCGATGCTAGCGATAACCCAACCGCACACTCATGGTTTGAGCAGCTGTCAATGGGAGGGCAGCTGCACGAACAGAGCCGCTGGTCACTCCCTGCCCCCCACCTCATACGGCTGGGTGGGCGGCAATGCACATGTCCATAATGTTGCGCGCGGCGAACAGCTTGCCTCATGTACCAACCTTGCCCATGCGCCATGTTGGCATATGGTGTTTGATGTTTGATGCAGCATGCACACGAGTGTGAGTCTGATGATACACCAGCTCGCACGCAGCCAGTGACTGGCACACACTGGCCAATGACTTACACACACAGGTGTATAGCTGGTTCTTGGGAGTGTACCGTGCGAGCAAGCTGGTGGGGGTGGTTGGGTACATCATGCTGCTGGGAGAGCTGCTAGGGCTGGGGCCCCTACTGCGCTCGCTCTTCCCCCCAGACTTGGCAATGGACCTCGTATGGTGCGTGCATTGCAACCCTCCCTGTCCTGTTTCTTCAGTTGTGTGCTTATGTGTGCTGGTGGATGCGTGCTTGCCACGGCCCTCTGCCTGTTGCCTCATCTTTGTATGTGGTATACGTGGTTGGCATCAGTGCGCGAGTAGCGCTGTCTCAACACCCATGCTGATGGGCGCACCTGCGATGTGTCCTTGTACCGCTTCTTTGTTGTACCACTGTACCGCTGCAGGTATGGTGTGTACTTTGGTGTACTGGGGCGTGACTGTGCTGAGGTCGCGTCTGACCGGATGGTATGTAGTTGTGTACTGCCGAGTTCATGTGTACTGCATGCACTGTGTGCCCTCCTGGCTGTGTGTCTGCCTCCATGTCAATCCCTCGACTTCTGCTCTGATGGGCGACAAGCATGCTGAACACAAGGCATGGCATGCGTGTTGTGGATGAGCTGTATGGGCTTGCATGCTGGCTACCTACCGTTGCGCAGGCAGCTGTAATGGGCAGCGGAGGGCGCAAGCTCATGGGGACAGCCAACGCATGTGGCATCTGTGGGAATGAGCTACAGGACTACAGCCACTTGGGACAGCAGGTGGGTTGGCTGGCATGTGATCATCCCTCAGCCACACTGACAGACACACCTGTTACGGCCTGGTCTGACTGGGGTGGATCATGCACGCAGCATCTTGCATTGTGCGTCTTTTGCTGAGCTGCAGCCTATGCTTATGGCAGTTGTACACAGCGGCAAGGCATGCAGAAATGCGTGGTGCGGTAGCATGCGTAGTCCGCCACCCACATAGTGCTGCGATCCCTGTCTGATCCATATATCCATCACCGGCCCCTCATCCATACTTTACTTTCCTCAGGCGCCGAGCGAAGAGCCGGTGGAAAAGTGTGTGCAGCTGTCATGCAAGCACTGCTTCCACGAGCTGTGCGTGCGCGGCTGGACGATGGTGGGTGATTCTCTTTCTTACAGGGTGCAGCCGACCAGCTTGCATTCATGAGTGACATGGACCAGTTAAGCCAGGTGCATCTTGGCATGAAGTTAGGCTGGCTGCGCCAACCGACCCATCGGGATCCGAACGTGCCAGGCTGCTTTTAGTGGGCGGTAGGTCATGACGGGTCCTAGAGCTGGGCAGCTGTTTCCGCTGTTGGAAAACTGTTTTATCTGCTGGACAGCTTGGCTGACACAGCAGCTGGTTTTGGACTGAACTCAGCGGCACAGATCTTGTGCTATGTCATGACGACTCATAACTCAAATGTCATGCCTCAGCTAAACCTCGCGCACTGGCTGGCCACTCCCCCTCCCCCCCTGGCTTGCAGGTGGGCAAGAAGGACACATGCCCTGTATGCATGGAGAAGGTGGACCTTCGTGCCCTGTATGCAGATCGGCCGTGGGAGACACGTAACCTCACGTGGTGCGTGGGGCATGCAGCCTCCATGCCCAAGCGTCCACTATTGTTCAACAAATCTATAAGTTCATGTACTTGTACTGTGTGGTTTCAGACATAGTGGGTCTCCTGCGCGGGCCTGGTTGGACCCTGCACATTGGCGAGGTGTTGGATTGTGATGCTGCGTGCATCAGGAACTCAAGGGAATTCAAGTTCAGCAATCCACTTCATACAAGCTCAACAACCCATTCCATACTGGCTGCCCCACACCCGCAGGATCCAAATGCTGGACTCTGTCCGCTACCTGGTCGTGTGGAACCCAATCATCTTCATGGTGCTCTCCATCCTCTTCCACTTTTTCGCGCCGCACCACCATGGGCACCATCATGGGTCACACGTGGATGCAGTGATGAATGGTACAGCTGGGCTCAGCCCACCGCCAAACCTGGCGTTGGGCACAACAGCCTTCTCGCCACCACCGCTGCACACATAACAAGGCTCGATATGGCATGGCGGGGTGCGTACGGATGGGGGTGCAAGCGGGACGAATGGCTCTCGCAGCATGGGAGGGTGGTTAAGAGGTGCGCTGCAGGAGTGGCGGGTGCAGGAGCACCTAGCCGGATTTGTGGGCAGTTGGGAGGATATCGCAGCAAGGCTGCACCTGCCGTGGACACCGCTCATGTAATGAAACAACAGGTGCAACACTGGCCATGACACTGTTTGGTAATTTATGCCAGGTGTGTATGTATGATCCAGGCACCCGCCCAGGGCGCTCAGGACGCAGGATGTCAGTGTGGTGTGTTCAGTTAAAGGTTGGCGCAGCAGGTCACTGGTGCAGTGCAGGTTGAATTGCCCCTTACCACTACACCTCACACCCATGTGCTTGCCGAACACTGTATCTTTGCTGAATGATGGCCGATCCTTGTGTTGTTTGGCACATCACGCTCCCTCATATGTCGGTCCGTCATGTAAAGGGTCAAGGGTGTTACACCCGGGAGAGCACGACGGAGCGACTAAGCCACAGCCCCACAGCAAGCCTGCTAAGACGAGCAAGCAAGACCAGACAAGGCAGCAACTTCGATGCCCAGAAGGGGCAGCCAGCGCCCGCTGACCTACAAGCAGCACAAGCAACTGAACAGGGAAACGTTTTGATTTCAACATAAATCATCTCCATGAATTCTGGGCCAAAGAACAAGGTAGGGTTGGACGAGGAGTCACTAAAATCTCCATGAATTCTGGGCCATTTGAAAATCGATCCTACCAGGGGTCGAACCTGGGACCTCCGGTTCCGTAGACCGATGCTCTATCCATTGAGCTATAGGACCACAGACTTTGTACAAGGCTGAAAACCCGATCCTACCAGGGGTCGAACCTGGGACCTCCGGTTCCGTAGACCGATGCTCTATCCATTGAGCTATAGGACCTCGATGCTTGTACAAGCGCCTTGATGTCTTTGAGAGCGATACCACACATGGAGTGCCGGTGTAGGCCCGAAAGCCGCATCCGGTCGCGGGTTCGACACCCGCCGGGAGCACAGAGACCAGCCGCGCAAAAAGGCAGCGGCGAAACAGAACGCAACAGAACGCAACCAGCCACAACAGCACAGACCCTACGGCGAGCGAGCGAGCCAGCCAGCAACATGAGGGGGGCAAGCCAAGCACAAGCCAGCCACGCCACCTTCCCACACACACACGCCGCCCCACCCCACCCACCAGCCTAGCGGGATAAAACGCTCATGGGCACTCCCTAATGACCAGGCTAGCGAGGGGAGGGAGCAGCACGCAAGCGAGAGGGCAGGCAACAAGGGACCTCATCCCCACCCCCGGCTGGCTAACTACAAGCACGCACGCATGGCCTAGCACTCAAAGCGACCGTCAAGGGAAGCAAACAAAGCACCATGCGGCCGGAGCCGTGTAAGGCGCACCAGTCCAAACCAGTTCTCAAAACAAACCCAACCCGCCCCCAAGGCATGAGCTGACCACGCGTGCGCATGGTGCACGCACGCCCATGCCGTCGCCCTCCAGCCATGAGCGCGCCACGGGGCCTCGGACAGGGCAGCCCACGCCGCCAGCTGGGCCGGCTATCAGCACAAGCAGCCAGCCGGCAGCGCGAGGACCCACAGGAAAGGAGAAGGCCGGCAACCCACATGGAGCGCCAGCGGGCCACATGGAGTTGCCCATAAGCCACAAAACTTCAGACATGAGACAGGAGACGATGCCGGCAGTCCAGCTCGGCGTAAACGAAGCCAGGGAGGAGGCCGCGGCGTTGTAGGACGCTCGCGATGGCGCCTGCTGGGCGGTGGCAGGACCTCTGGGCCAGCTGTTATGGACAGGTGGCCCAAGCCCTCCTCCAAACGGGAAGCACGCCCACTAGCAGCCAAGCAGGTCGGTGCCCGGCGCTAGAACGAAGACCAGACGACGACGCCAGGGCAGCAGGGGCCACAGGCGGGAACCACGACCGAAACACGGGCTGGGATCCTGGCTGTCGCCAACAGCCCGCTTGTTCACGTCCCCGCTTCACCGGGATCCTGCAATGTCTTGACACTCACTGGCCGCTGTTCTGGTTGGCATAATAACAAAGGTTGAGCCCGGTTGACAACCTGCGGACAGAAGGACTGCTAAAACCAGAGCGGTTCCTGAGACGCAGGTGACGCACACGTGGACGCAGTCAAGGTGTCAGTGGGCCCCTTCTTGTGGTACTCATGGCTGCTTGCATGTGTTTATGCATGCCCCAGCCAAAGCACAAGCCTTGTTCAGAAGTAGGCCGGTTCCAAAGGCTTGAAAGTTTTGGTTTGCACTGTACAGGATGTACAGGTACACCTGCAGGGTTCGTTGGTCTTCAGTTGCCCACATGTTGAAGCAGCGACCAGCATGTATAAAATTGATAACCTATACAGTCGTAAGTGCTACTTGATGAACAGCTTGATGAACACTAAAATGAGTTAATCAAAGGACTGAGATCGCAAGACGATGGACCACCATCACGGCGGAGCACAGGTGACCCAGCCTTTGGGATGCGCTTTGTGGTTCAATGTGCCTGGCATGGTGGAAGGGCAGGCGGGCTGTTTGCCATGCATGCCATACATGTATATATATGCCATGTGGTGATGCATGGTGTATGCCATGCAGGCCCATGCCGTAGGAGGCCAGCATGGGGATGAGGAGCCAGGGGAGCAGCCCCACAACCCTGCACACGCGTTTGCGGCGCTCATGGGGGTGGACAGTGGCGACGAGTCGGGCAGCGGCGATGAGGCGGGTGATGAGGGTGACAGCAGTGAAGGCGATGGGTGGGGCGAGGGAGACAGTGAGGAGCTGGGAGAGGATGACAGCAGCATGGATGAGGGGGAGGATGGCAGCGTTGAGGGGGGCACCAGCTATGGGGATGAGGATGACCAAGATGGCGGGAGCGTGTGGGGGGCCTGGTCGGCGCTCAGCCACAGACAAACAGAGGAAGTTGGGGCTGGAGCTGGAGCGCAGGCAGCCGTGCGCGCTGCATGCCGCAAGCTGCAGGCTGCGGCTGCTGCTGCTCTACGCGAGGACCCACTCCTCTGGTCGCTGGACCGTGACTACGTGCCTGAGCAGCTGCCTGGCTCGCCTGCCCAGTCAGCAGCAGTGGACAGCAGCACACCAACAGATTCTGGAAAAACAGCCAACCAGGGAACAGCCGACTTGGAAGCAGCCAACCCAGCAGCAGCAGGCGGGGATACAGGGCCAGCATGGGGGCCCAGAACGTACGGGCTTCAGTCACGGGGCTTCACCAACCATCTCATGCCATGGGCTCAGAGGTGGCTAGCAGCACCAGAGTAGGTGCTACACACACCGAGCCCACATCATATGATGTGCACATGCATGCACAATGTCCATGAGCGCATGCAGCGTGCATCAAGCATGCAGATCACGCGACAGAGCATGCAGATCAGAGCAACATGCACAGCTGGCCAGTCCGTGGTGGTGGATGCGATGTGCTACGCATGGCTGTCTGGCTTGCACATGCATCGTGACTCAGCTCCGCCTACCTGATGCACATGCACACGCACTCTCTCTCACAGAGAAGCCAGTGATCATGTCCATCAACACCACACCTGCATGCAGGACGCAGCACTTTCAGACAGCTGACACGCTGGCCGTTATCCCGCCTGGCAGCAGCAGCAGTTGCGGGGGCAGGTACCTCGAGGTGGTGGTAGGAGAGAACAGGCGGTTGACTGTGTACCGCCTAGCAGTACGTGAGTCTGCTGGCCCGCAGGGGGCCTCCAAGGCGTGTCAGCACGAGGCAGGCGCTGCTGCCAGCAGTAGCGGCAGCAGTGGCAGCGGCGATGGCAACCCCGAGGGACGCTCAGCCACCCAGCCATCATTAATCACCCAGCCACCCTTTGAGGATGAAGAAGGGCGCACTATCGTGTGCTCTGAGGCCACCGTGGGGGACCACTACAGTGTGACGGTATCGCCCTGTGGGCGGTACATCGCGGCATGTGGCAGCATGGGCTTCATCTCGCTCTTTGCGTACGTCAGGGGGGAGCCGTGCGGGCCTGCCTGCCGCCCCTCCAAGCGGAAGGTGAGGAGCCCTAGGAACGGCATGGGGCAAGAGGGACGGCACACAGTGCATGCCGTGCATGCTGTGAAGCTCGCTTGACCAGTGGCAAACAGTGACGAAACATTGTCCCTGCTCGTTTGAAGCATGTGCTGCCAACCCCATGTTGACCAGGACATTCCTCAAGCTCCGCTGGCCCTCCTGCCCTTGTCACAGCCAAATGCCTCCTGCCCTCCCTTATCATGCTGCCTGCTGTATGCGTGTTTGCAGCAGGACGAGTCCATTGGCCCGAGGCAGCTGCTGCTGAAGCCAGGACAACGCATGGCACGGCTCCTGCCTCTCTTCATACTTGGTGAGGCAACCAGTGAGCTGCGTTGCATATGGTTGCATCGTATGCGGATGCAGCTGTCGGCTTCCAGGTCACGGCACACATGCAGCTTGCATGCATCCATACTGAGCGCTGTTGCGCACTCAATGCTACTGCTGCCGCACTGCAGCATCCTCGCTCACCCCGAGGTCTGGCCACATGAACAACTGCGTTCGATTCGGCATGTTCGGCGGGCGCATGCGCATGATTGTTACATCACAGGTGTGACCTCTGACGATGCATGGACCTCTCACAGGTGGCTGGCACTCTTGTTGCTTTTTGTGGCCACGCATGGGGCGCTGTTGGGCCTGCCTGCAAGTTGAAATATGCTGTTTTGTACAGCATTCCGGGTATGAGACTCATACCCTTCGTTGCACAGCGAAGCAGCTTCGGCTGGAGCTGTGCTAACCCTTGAACATCTGCCTGCCATTACAGGAGTTCCACATCCTGCTGCTCAACGTGCCTGAGTGGCCTGAGGGGCCCAACCTTGAGGAGGTGGGTGGTCACGTGTGTGCGCCAGGCCCAACAGGCTGCAAAGCAAACAGCTGACCATGCACGTGGATGAGTACTGTTGCCATGAGCCAGAGTCTTGGGATGGCGCCCCGGGCTCCCGAAGCACACGAGCAGTACAGCAGTACAGCCGTACAGGAGCAGTACAGGAACAGTGCAGCATCCTGCAGCACTGCTGTACCTGACCGTACAGCTTCTGCAGGTTTTTTTCACATGATGCCCTGCAGGAGCTGCGGCGTCTGGATGTAAAGGCCCTGGCTGTGAGGGACCTTCGTCCCTGGGAGCTTTGCAATGGCGATCGTGTGGCTGGCAACCAGGGCCTGCCCAATGTGGGAGATCACATGATGCTGGTCCTGGTGAGGGGGGTGGCTCTTGACTTGCGATAAGTTCACGGAAGTGTACTGGCAAGGCAGGGCCGGGGCGGCGGTGGTGGTTGGGCCGGCACGCCACGATAAGTTGAGTAGATGATCAAGAACTAGTCGAATGGCTGGTATAGGTATGGGGACATGCAGGCACTGTGCATGTCTATCTTCTCCAGCTGCTAAGATCCTGTTAGCACCGTACTGCCACTGTGTCAGCCTTCAGTCCAGGGCAAAGCCGCAAGGCTTCCCATGAAAGGGGCGACCAGCCTCTCCACAATGCGCGACCTCCAGCCATCAGCTGAAATCATGGTCACAGGCGTCACGCTTACGCCAAGCTAGTACTCCACCATCGTTATGTGCTGAGAGAGAGAGGGGCGCTTACGCGCGCTGAGGTGAATGTGACCTTCTTGGTGAGCAGGCACCCTAGGTGTTTGCCTACATTTTCATCCGATGCTCTGCAGGTGCACGAGGGCATTGGCGAACAGTGCACTGGACGTGTCGAGCTTCGGACCCAGCGCCTGTATGGCTTCAACTACCCACCCAACTGCGCTGAGCCCTCGCCAAACGGCCAGTTCCTGGCGGTTTGCGCTGACTGTGCACACCTGTACCTCATCCCAGCTGGCCTGCAGTACTACGAGCAGCAGACGCAGCTGCTGCGCCTGCCCCTTCACGACACCGTGTTGTGCCCCAAGCGCGGGTTCAGTGAGTGAAGTGGGACCTGGGGTGCAATACGTGCAAGCAGCCGCTGACTGCATGGCCAGGGCACCTATACATGCACATGTACCTGCATGTATGCACATGTACAGGTACACTGTGTGCCTCCCCTCTCACCATTGTGCATGCTGTATGCCAGCCACGCATGATATGACGGTCAGCAGGCACTGGCTGCCACCTGTCTGATCTTCAACACCTTGGCGCTTGGGATCTAAACACGGTACTGCCTGGACTTGTACCGCAATTGTGGCACCAGCCACAGATGGCATGGCCGCTGCAAAGCCACAGGACCCTCCCTACATTGACACAGATGATGAGGATGAGGCAAACTCGGGCCTGGCCAGGTTAGTCTGGTGTGTGTCCTGTTGCCGATGACAACCCTGGATTACGTGTGCTGTGGCCTACGGCAATGCCCCCAGTAGGCTTACTGGGCTGTTGTGTGCTGTCAGGCAATGCATGCAGCGTATTAATCAATGCAGGGGTTCACAGGGCTGCGGCTGTTGGTGAGATCAAGAGATTGGGAAGACTTCGCTTGCTACCCGCGTGCACTTCACAGCACGGGGTGTTCTTTTCTTTGCAGTTTGCCGACATCAACACTACACCAAACAACACATAAACCGCAACACATGTGGGTGACGCAAACACCGTGCAGGTGGGGCGAGGTTGCGAAGGATGATCAGGTGCGGACTGGGGAATGGCAGACGTCCCATGGCCCTCGTCCTGTGAAGCTCTACAATGTGACAGAAGGGAGGCTGGCACCAGGCTGCCAGTACGCCAGCTTCTCTTCTGACACAAAGTACCTGGCAGCCACGTCTGACGCACTCAAGGTGTGAGACTATTGTACATGATGCGGTGTTAGTCTGACGTAGTGTCAGAACAATCATGGGATGTCAGCCTGGGGTCAGGCCTGGGATGGCATCTGTGAGACAGCTGAGGCAGTTCTGTGACAGTTGCCGATTTGGAATGGATGACAGCGAAGAGCCATGCCGATGGATGTTGACTGGCCTGGGATCTGGCAGCCTGTGCAGATTCATTGGGTGCTTCTGCTGCTTGTTGGAAACGATTGACTTGGGTCATGCGCCATCCTCATGCCTTGCATATGCTTGCTGCTAGCAAGCCTGACATCAGTGGTGATCACCCCGATGAATACCAAGCAGGCGCTCTTCGTGTGGGATCTGCGTCCTGTCTCGCCTGCGGCTTCCCCTGCCAAGGACTCCGCTGAGAGCCAGACGTCTGAAGGCAAGACAGCCGCCGCACAGCCACGGCTCATGTTTGCGGTCACACATAAGCGGCCGCTGCTGCCTGTGTGCTGGTCGCCCTGGAATCCCCACCTCCTAGTATACGCACAGGTCAGTGGATCCATGTGTGCAGCTGTTGTGTATGTGCTCACTGCTGCCATGCCCCATTTATAATAATGGCTGTGAAGCTGCATCTTTGTAGCCGCCACTTTGCTGCTGCACGCAAGCCATGAGGGGATATGTCGAGAGGATACCTGCTGCTGCAGCACAGCTGATGGCCAGCCGCTGCTTGCACCGCCTCCAGTCCTGCATGCTCGTACTTCTTGTACTGCCACACCACGCAGGACAAGGAGCAGGTGTGCCTGCTGGACGTGCGGCGCCCCTCTAACAGCCTCCAACGCCTCCTGCTCCCACGCAACCGCACCTTTGTCTGGAATCCCGACCCGGATGCCATCAACGCCTTGCATGCTGCTGGTCCTGAGGCTTTGCATGCACTGGGTCAGGCAGTGGCAGCTGTGACCTACGAGGGGGGCCCTCCCATGCTTGGGGTGTTTGGTGCAGGAGGCGTCGGAGGAGGTGGCGGTGGGGTCAATGCCACAGGCATTGTTATACAGAACTTGATGGACAGCCTTCAGCCTGGCCGGCCCGAGCCCTCAGCGGTGCATGGTCTGGCATGGAGCCCATGCGGCCTGCTCATGATCGCCATGCGCGGGGCCATAATGGCAACACAAGTAAGGAATCCCGTGTGCATTCGCGTTGGGGTGTGAGCAGCTGTGTTTGGGACGTGTGCAATGTGTGCATTTGTGTTTGGGACGTGTGCAATTTGTGTTGGGGTCGTGTGCGTTGTGTTGGGACCTCCTGCATGTGTCTCATGCCATTACATCCTACGTCTGGATGCCCGACGGCGCCCAGTTCGCTCACTGTCTTTGTTCTGCCTGTGCAGGCAATCAAGGGGTGGAGCAAGGAGCTGCATGCAGCTGGAGCCCTGCACTCCGGCTTCCCCCCCGCATTCCGTGCTGCCGTGCGCGAGCTGATCAGGGGCGGCCATGTGCTGACCTCAAATCTTGCCGTGGATGTCACCCCCGCTGTCGATGCTCTGGGGAACAGCATGGGCATGGATTGCTGCAGCCATGCAGCTCCAGTGGCTAGCAACGGCCCTGCAGCAGGACACGGCACCGAGCTGAGCAGCAGCAGCGGCGCCATGAGCCCCCTTTCGCTGCTGCCAGGTGACGTGCTCGAGCTGCTTGTGGGAATGAGCCTGCAGCCGGCGCATGTGTGGTCCTGCAAGCAGCAGCATGTGCAGGAGCTGTACAGGCAGTACGTCCACAAGCAGCAGATGCTTGAGGAGGTGTTGGCTGAACTTGCAGCTGATGGGCAGGCACTTGCAAAGGATGGGGGAGCTGGGCCTTCACAGCCGCCTCAGGAGATGATTTCAGGTGAGGCGCCGCTCCAGCCCCAGCACCAGCAATTTCCAGTGTCGCAAGCGCAGCTGGCTCGGCTCATGGAAGCCCAGGTCATCAGGATGCCGGGCATGGACCTGGGCAGTTTCTTGCCAGCTTCCACAGCAGAAGCTGGCGCAGGCACGGCAGCCGCCGGCGACGCAGCGGACGAGTCAGACGAGGGGGAGCTGATTGAGCAGCAGGCGACCAAGCGCTCCAGGGCCAGGCCACTTGTGGTGAAGCCGCATGCCTTCATGGACGCCACATGGAGCGAGGAGGGGGATTCAGAGGGGGATACAGAGGGGGATACAGAGGGGGCTGCTGCAGTGGGTGGGGAGGGAGAGGGTGGGGAGGAGGCAGGGGAGGATGGGGCAGAGGATGATGGAGAGCAGTAGGGTGGAGAGGAGGGCGTGGAGGGGTTCTGGGTGCACGCTGGCGAGGGGTGCAGGGTGCAAGGACATACAAGCAGGTACGACCCTGCAGCATCACAGGGGCAATGCCATGCATAAGCAACGCAAGGCAGCAGCTACTGGCAGGTGGATTGACCAGCTGTTGATCTAATCTGACAACTAGGGTTTGGGGCTTAGGTTTTTAGGGCAGGTCAGAGGTGGCAGGAGGCTGCGCAAGCTTTTAGCCACTGCATATGATAAAATCTTTTGACGCACTATTGGGTGTAACATGACGATGGTCGATCCAGATCTGGGCGAGACGCAATTCATCGACTTATCGCCTGCATGCCTTGATATCATTGTCTCGAACCTCCCTGAGGGCTTCCCAGTTCTGTCCGCCAGGCTGACCTGTCAAGCGCTGCGTGATGCTGTTGATAGATGTCAGGAGCAGCTCACAATCTCGCCATTGTTGCTAGACTTAATCCAGCATGACCGCACGGTTGGCTTGTGTGTGAGGTTTCCTGCTCTGAAGCGCTTAACCATCAGCCATTTGAAGGGGCAAGACATGGGGCGGCTACATGCAGCCCTGGTGCATCCAAAAGGTACGAGGGGCATGCTGCGGCCATGCGCGTACATGCTGTTGTGCCGTGCTCATGCTTCGTCAGCACTTGGACGTTGGAGCATGCGCATGGTGCTTACTACGCGTATAGTACCATTCATGACGAATGAAGCGGCGAGCCTATGTATGCATGTGTCCCACTCGCAGGTCTGTCTCAGTTGCGGCACCTGCGGCGCCTCATGATCACAGCAGACTGCGCGATGCTGTCACAGCAAGCATGGCAAGCTCTCGCTGCCTGCATCCCACCCAGCCTGGAGAGCCTGGAGATGCCATACCACGCATGGCCAGCATACATGGGTGTGCAGCAGCAGCAGCAGCAGCAGCAGCAGGTGCAAGAGGAGGACCAGTGTCAAGGAGGAGGGCGGGAGCAGGCAGCTAGCACAGACACCAGTTGTGATGTGGATGCTCAAGCAGGTGTGGGTGCCACTTTTGACGAGAGCGACAGCAGCAGCAATGATGGGGGCGGCCTGGTGATGCGGCAACCACGTGCCACGCGTGGCACAGCTGGCGCCACACAACCCGCAGCACCTCCTTTGTCAGACCCGCAGGCAGCAGCAGGTGCCAACGCGCTCACTTCTGAGGCATTTCACGGCCTGAGATTTGATGGTGGCCGCCCTATGTCCAGCAATGCAGCTAGCGGGCCACACCCAGGCACAAGCTCACACACGGACACGGGTGCAGGCACGCGCGCGCGCAGTAGTGTGCAGGCAAGAGCAGAACACGGTTCCAGCGGCAGCGGCAGAATGGCGTTCCATGCAGTCCAGGACCTGATGGCTCGGCACACGGGCATCCAGGCGCTTTCTCTCACGGGCTCCACCACAGTGGACCAAGGGGAGCTGCAGCAGCTAGGGCAGCTGCGCGGGCTTGGCCACCTCAGCGGTACGGTTCATTCTATATCTTTATCTATATCTATATTACCATATTATTATTTATTTATTGTTTGCCATGTGGTCTGCTTGCACTGCTCATGCCTGCTTGCGCTGCTCATGCTGCAGCAATGTCAACAGCTGCCATGTGCGTGCCACTTGCTGACGCCGTGCGACGACGTGAGGTATCCCATGAATCTCACGGCATCCCTGCTCCACATGCCTGTGCCATGCAGGCCTGTATGTGGGCTCGTCGCCCCTGGGCCTCACCGCCCTCACACATCTGTCTTCTTGCCTCACACATCTGGAGCTATCCATGATGGGATCTGTGTCCACTGGCCAACAGTGAGTGACGTTCACAAGAACAGCCAGGCCATGGCGGTAGCCCAGCATAGTGGTGCTGTTTTGAGCTGTTATTGTCTTAAGCTGCTATGTACAATGCACATTGCCGCCCGCTGCCTCTGAGTGTATCAGATGCTGGCTGTGCCAGCTGCTGACTGCACCAACCGCTGCCTCCACCAACTGCTGGCGTGCTGACCTGAAGGGAGCAGGCCGGGCTGGGCTATGGGGAGGACCCAGGCGCTCATGTGGTGCAGTACCTAGGTGGGCTATTGGCCATGGAGCAGCAGCTGCTAGTGGCACCTGATGTTCTGGGATCACTGACTTCCCTCACTCGTCTGGATGTGTGGGATTACACTGGCTCGCCAGAAGTCTTGCTGGAGGTGAGCAACCCCGTCTGTGCTGGCCAATTCAATTACAGGTGTCCATGTGCCATGCTCAAAGGCTGTGAAACGCCGTGTTATTGTTATTTTTATGTGTCATGCTGGATGAACCATGCCGACACGGACAAGGCACAGCTTGCATCAATTGTGCTGCACACTGTCATGTCCATGCCGCTGAACCTACTGGCGGCTCGTGGCCACTTTGGAATGCAGTGGGATGTGCATAGTGTGCACCTTTGCCCATGCTGCTGCACGACTGGCCCGTAAACAACCCAACCTTTTGCTATCCTGTGGCGCTCCCTGATTTTCAGGTGTTGGCTGGGCTGCCGTGCCTGTCCCACTTGTCGCTGTTTGGGCTGCAAGGCAGTGCCCTGCGCGGCACCCACCTGTCTGCCCTCGCGCAGCTCACAGCCCTGCGCACGCTAGGTGCGCGCTTGTTGGGGGAGCATCTGCAGGCTGCATTGTGAGCCCCATGTTGCTGTAGTGGCCCTGGGCTATTGCCGCTCGCTGGTTGCCCCCGCTGTTCGGGCTTGAACCACCGGGCCGCATGCATGTATATAGTGCGCAGTGGTATGATCAGCACAACATGTGCTGACACACTTCGTGGTGTGATACAAGGTGTGCAACAACACATTCGAATGGTTGCTAACAATTCAAGCAGGGTTGTAGACTTGCAATTGTGCGGCTGCACATACACTGGTGTGCACACGTAGGTGTGGACCGCATCATGTGTCACACTTCCAACTTGGAGGACGACCTGTGGCTCTCACACATCACATCCTTAGAAGTGGGCCTCAGCGTGTCCACATACCAGCGCCTGCCAGCCATCTTCCCTGCCATGCAGCGAGTGCAGGTGCGGGCCATGCTGGCTTTGGCCTCAGGGTTCCTGAGGCTGGCGAAGGTTTAATCAGAAATCTGGCTTCAGGGAGTTGGGACTCCGATGCCCAAAGGCCCTGGGTTTAGGGCCTAGGGTTAACCCTAACCCTAAACCCTGAACCCTAAACCCTAACCCTAAACCCTAAACCCTAAACCCTTAGGTGAAGGGTTCAGGGTTTTAGCTGTCTGCGGTCTCACTGATCTTAGCTGCAGCATGCTGCCCCTGCGTTCTGGCCCAGTGCTCGGTGCCTTGTAAACATGCCAGAACGCATGGCATCTCCATCACACATGAGGTGTACGGCTACACCACCCAACCCACACATGCACATCAGTAACACCCATGTGAACGCAGATGACACGCCATGCCGCCTCGCATGTACGATGCACCCACTGCCCCTCCCCACCCTCGCACGCAGCTGCGCTGGCTGTGGGCGTCTGCGCTGCGGAAGCTGGCGGGCTGGGGCACCGTGCGTGAACTGGAGCTTGCCAACCTGGGGTACGCAGAGGATTGGCGGCTGCTACGCACGCTGCAGGTGCGGCATGGCACACCATTGGATGTCACACCGTCTAGGAACAATCAGAGCACACCGTCCTTGCATGACTTGCTGCACCGGTTGGGTAAAGCATGTCAGAGGTGACTCAACAAATAGGCAACAGTATGGTCACAACTGCTGACCGCCTTCCAACCGAGTTTATCAACAAAGAAGGAAGGAATGGTTTGGGGCGGTTTGCATACATCGAGTCGCACGGTCCTCTTAACACATGCGATCAAGTGCATGCTAGTGGTGTGCACACTGGCAGCGCACAGGGGATGGGGACTGGGAACGGGGGGTGGGGACTGGGAGAGGCCTCCTGCAGGGCACCATGCGCAGTACTGCTGCACCACAATACCTGTCAGGGCCTTTCACCAGCCCCGTGTGCATGGAGCTGCAGCTTGTCGAGGCTTGGCAACCAGCATGCTTGCACATGTACCTACAATGCCCAGCTAATGTGTTGCCGACCTGAGACTGCATGTTGTGGGTCACGCAGGGCATCACCCGCCTGTCCCTTGCCAGGGGCACTGGCCTCCCACTGCTGACCCAGATCCTGGAAATCGCAGCGGAGCTGCCGCACCTCACTCACCTCTCACTCTCTCACTGGGCCCTCACGGCTGAGGACCTCCGGCAACATGCGCAGCACCAGTCAGAGCTGCACGCCCCGAGAGGCAGTGCACGGCAGGCGCAGCAAGACATGCCAGCAGGCGGGGAAGGCAGCCAGCAGCCGTCAGCACCAAAGCAGCCGTCAGCACCACAGCAGCCGTCAGCACTACAACAGCTGTCAGTACCGCGCTTGGAAACACGTGACCCATGGGACCCAGTGCTGCGTGGCCTCTCACACCTGGACACTCTGAGCAGCCTGGAGCTGGTGGCTGGGCTGGAGCACCTGCTGATCGCTCTTGCGGCATATGGCGTTGGCCTGCCAGGATCCTACCATGACCCAGGGCGCCGGGGTGGGGCCCGTGCCGGTGTTAGCGCTGTGAGTAGTACCAGCATGGGAGGAGCTGGCCAGGCCGACGGCTGCGAACAAAGCGGTGGGGCAGTGGGTGCTGTCTCTGCCGGCTCTGACACTGGCAGCAACAGTAATGGGGACGATTCTGGCAGTCGCGGTGGCTGCGGCAGTAGCAGTGGCGGCTGCGGTTCTGTCGCTGTGCCGCGGCTACGCACAACATCCCTGCTGCCTAGGTTGAAGGAGCTGAAGCTAGGTCTCATGGGCCCGGCACTCCAGGAGGTGCATGTACTGGACTTGGTGGCGCTGCTGACTCATGCGTCTGACATCAGGACCTCCTGTCAGACAGGGCCCCTGCCCTGGTCAGACAGGCTGACGGGCAGCAGCTCTGAGGCAGCTGCAGCGGGCAGGTCTGGCGCAGCTTGCAGTACAGGCGGTGCACCCGGCTTCTCCCTGCATGACCCAGCAGTGCTGTGTGCAGCGGGGCGCAACATGCGGCTGGCGACCCTGAAGCTGGCAGGCTGCTGTCACCTGCACCCGGTACACGTGGCTGGAGTGATGGCGTCCTTTCCATCGGTGCACATCACATCGGACTGGTGGCCTCCTGGGCACGCTGCATGACGCAGCCCAAGCGTGACTAACGTAGGCAGCTGGCAGACATGGGGGTGGGGTGGGGGTGGGATTGTGGCAGGGCTACGTTGATGTTTGAGTTTGTGCCATGGGTCAGTGCTCGCAAAGGCATGATGATGGCACACGGTGGCACCCTTCTTACCCAACAGGCACACACTGCAAGGAGAGCTGGTCTCTACCTGCAATGTTTGCATTACTGTGATCATCACGTGCTCACACATTTCAGTCAACAGCCAGCATGCTCCAGCATGACAGTATGTAGCAAACGTACATCGTTCAGCACATGTATAACATCCATATTGTGTTTCGCTGTGTTCTGCAAGTGTACAGTAGGATCATGTGTACAGTACATGCACATTTGTTCACTGGCGTGACCTGTGCTATGGTTTTCCAACCCTGGCTCAAGGCTGAGGTGCAGGAGTGTGCACAACTCGTCACGTACAAACCCGAGCTGCGCCAGCATCATTCTGCTTTGGGAGTGTGGGTGATTGAGAACTTTGCAGACATCAAGGCAGCTTTTATACTTTGAAACACGGAAGTGTGGGTACAACCTTGGCGGCATTTGTAGGGGTGCATGAAGGTGCCTGAAGGTTATGAGTTGGATGAAGGACGTAATGGCCTTGCCTGCGGCGGTGTGGGTTTTATTTAGGAATGCTACAGTGCGGTACAGCGCCGCACATGCCATGAGACGATGCATTCTATGCGCTACTGATGTAAACATTTGCATGCTTGGTGCTTGGTGCCGTGCTCGCACTTATCCCAATGTGCTGCATCCATGGACACATGGCAGCTGCAAAGTATCAAGCGCATTCAAGCTTCCTGCGTTCGTAGTTTGGCACAGCGACACGAGAGGCGCCGTCAGAACCAACGGACAATGATCCTCACCCCCCATGACAGCTGACGCAAAGTCAAGAGGACACACCCGAGCAGCATACCTTTGGTTTCCAGAGGACATCTAAAGGCACCCCTCGCCCCTTGCACAAGCGTTCTCAGTGATCGAGGACAAGCACACTTGAAACACACTGGCTCGGACTCTTAAAGCCTAGGTGCTGTCATCGCTCAGTCAGGGGTCTTGTTGTGTCGCGGCAGCAGGCCAACAATGGCGTCTTCGCGACAGCTGTTCTTGTTGCCGGTGCTAGTGGTCGCGCTGCTCGGCTCCCAGGCGCTGGCGCAATATGATTACGATGGCTATGACAGCTACGGCTACGGGGACTTCTACGACACTGGCGCTGGTGGTGAGCTGCAGCAGGGTTCTGCAGTCAGGGGATGCAAGCATGGGGCCACGCCCTGCCAGATCGTTGCTGCGCGCCCTCTTATGCCCTTTGGTTATGCCAGGGCCCTGGCAGGCCCGGCTTTCAAGCCTGGAGGGAGGTCTGACACCAGCAAAACCCACCGAGCCACGGCTTGCCCCTGGCACCTGCAGACTTTGGCATGACTGGCACCATGCCAGGGGGCATGACGGATGACGCCTTCTATTATGACGAGTATGGGTACTATGGGAATGACGACGAGATGTATTACGACTACTATAACGAGTATCCCACCGATATGATTTACGAGGACTACTACGCGGTGCGCTGCTTGGAGGCTGCTTGACAGGCTTGGGCTCTGGCACATGGGATCTGCATTGACCCTCCATGTGGCTGACCTCGGCCTTGCTGCTGGCTTGCAGGAGGAGTATGAAATCTTCGAGGAGTGCTTCTTTGACGGCAATGGCAAGCCTGTGCTGGCAAACTCCACCGCAAGCTGCGACATCAAGATCACTGGCGTGGACAAGCAGGTGCGAAAAGATGACATTTTTCTGCAGAAGTGAACGGGGAAATTGGAGGGCTGTTAAATGCAACCTGTGGGACACCATTCATGATCTTGCATGGTGGCAGTTGCACGGTGCATGGAGCGAGTGCGTGCCTCATGTCTCAGGTGAGCTTCTTCGCCCGGAAGCTGTCATCAATGAGGGAACCATGTGCAGCTGCCGTGTGTGTTCGAGGGATATGGCATGCAGCATCTCCTGACCGTGGCCAAGATGTGCAGCGACACTGGCTGCATCGGGTTTTGGCTTGTGCCTGTGCCTTCAAGGCTGCTGGTTGACCTGAGCCAGGGCACACATGCAGTGCAACGCCTCATGCACAGCGCATGCACCACCTGGTCATGCAGGCTGACAAGCTGAAGGGTGGCCTTGATGGCACCTACCAGCTCGTGTCGTGCTACAATGGCAAGCCTATGTACCGCCGCAAATCCAGCCCCGCTGGCGAGGAGCGCGTCCTGTGGTACTCCTCCACCTTTGGTGACTGGGATGTCAGCAAGGGTGTGGACCCCAATGAGGCTGAGATCCTCATGTACGGTGGCGAGATGGAGCATGCGTCTGTGCCCCTGTTTGTCAGCAGCTGGTGAGCGTGGGCATGGCCAGCTGGGTCATGCGGGGCGGGAAGCTCGCGTGCAGTGCAGGCGCATCGCAGCATAGCAGCAAGCGAGTACAACGCATGAAAGTGCATGGGAGCAAGGGTGGGCGCATGTGCTGACCGTGCACGGTTCGTGGCATTGAACGCCTGGCAAACATACAGGGTAGGCTGCCTGGTAGCTGCTGCGTTTGTGGAACAGCAGCTCAATGAGCTCATGCGTGCCAGAGTGACTGTGGGTGCAGTGCACTGAAGGTCGCATGTGCGGTGGTAATGCAGTAGCAAGGGAAAGGAGGGTGGTGAGCGCCCGAGCCCTGGCACATATCTGCACATGCATGCCATGCGCGCACGGACTTGCCCTACTCGGTACCTCAGACGCCGAGTCCTGAACCCCGCTTGCTTTGACAGGCACCTGGGCGGCGACCTCAAGTCAACCTCCACACTGGACGAGGATGACTATCTGCCCATCAACGTTAAGGTTGCATGCTCCGATGGCAAGGTGTTCAAGCCGGACGATTCAGTAAGGGGGAGCGTGAGTGCGCTCACTGATGCCGAGATGGAGGCCAAGTACAGGTGCGCAGGGCTTGGCAGTGCATGCAGCTGGAATAGCGCTGGGAGGCGGGTGACATGGCTGGCTGTGTATAGGTCACAGCGTGTAGGTTGGGGGCTGGAGCAAGTGCTGAGTTTGTGGGTGCAGAGGCGGCTGCAGCTGGGGCCTGTGGGACCACCACCCCAAAGGTGGTGCCACGGGCAGCCAGGTTCCTTGCATGCAATGCAAATGGTGGCATGGCTCCAACTCTATCCGGTCAGGTCGTGTGCGCTTGAAGACGCTGAATGGCTCCAGTCCTGGAATCATGCCACGCAGGTACATCTACGATAAGTACTCTCGCTCCTCCGAGCCCTCCCCAACCATCAACTTCACGTTTGTGGTGCTGCTGGTCATGACCGGGCTCACGATCGTGCTGGCCATCCCCTACTTCCTGCTGCGCAAGAAGGGGCCCGCGGGCAAGGGCGGGGCCGCATCCGGCATCTCGTCATTTGCCCAGATGCTGCAGGCCAGCAAGAAGAAGCAGGTCGGGCACATCAACTAAGCCAGCCCCTTGCTGAAGCAGGCAGCCGTGGAGCTACATGTACACTGGGGCGGCAATGGGGCGCATGCCACGTGGCT
>BDCZ01000232.1:20549-65865 GCA_001662365.1 Chlamydomonas applanata | reverse complement strand
GGGGGGGGGGGGGGGGGGGGGGGGGGGGGGGGGGGGGGGGGGGGGATGCGGCGCCCCACCCACGCTGTGCGCCACACTGTTTGGCCAGGGCCAAGCACACGCTGTACGCTTGTGTGCAGGGACGATGTGTTGCGCACGCAGTTGGTTGTGGGTGTGAGTGTGTGGAGGTGTCTGGTCAGGTGCTGTGCATGGCCCGCGGAGCCAGCGTTGCGGGTTCATGCAGGATTTCTTGTGTGGGTGCTGGCGCGTGCAGTGGGGCTGCAATGCAATTTTTACCAACTAGCCAGTTAGGAGCTGCTCTGGGTCTGCAGGCGGCTTCAAGTGCTCCCCCGCACGCATCATCAACTGTACAGTGATGCCATTCACAGGTGCGGGGAGGGACTAGGCAGTTGCTGGTGTATAGCCATGTAGTGTGCTGTCGCAGCACCACGTGTGGAAAGTAGGTTTTAGACGCCCCACAAACTGAATATTGTGGACAAGCGCCAATGTAAATGACTGAACAGCAACACAAGGCAGCGGCCTCGCAACCGCTCGTCTGTCAGTTTCATCACACATGGACGACTTGCATCACATAAATGCTCAGGTTTGTCACGAAGTTGCTTCAATCCATCTCATCGCACCGCAACATTCACCATGATGCTCAACGCTCGTCCCATCACGGCTGCTGCCCCTTCTGCAAAGAAGAACGGCGTGCCTTCGCAGCGTGTCGCGCGGGTGGTGCCCCGCGTGGCACAGGTCCCGCGCGAGACCGCAGACAGCAAGGTGGACGCCTTTGAGGAGCTGAAGCGGATGGCCGCCAAGGTCCAGAAGCAGTCCGTGAACAGGCCCCAGAAGGTGCGATGACGCGTCAATGGTGACCCTGAAGTGCCGATCCGTGTGCAATCGTGCTGCAATGGGCGTTATGACCCCCAAGCCTGCCTCCCGATCACATTGATCAATTGCGCCCCGCAGGCTGACGATGTGGAGTTCAGGACGGTTCCTCGCATGGAGGAGGTGTACCCGCGCTCCACCAAGCTCTATACTGAGGTGGTCCATCAGCCCACTGGAGAGAAACTGCAGGTGCGGGCCATCCCAGCATGCCAATCGTGCGGCAATTGGACACGCCTGACGCGATGTGGGGCGCTGGTGCGCCTGCATCGGGGCGATGCCCTAATCCAGCTGGCATGGCATCGAAACCCCTTCTCATCAACGCCCCGTCTGCACCCTCTGAAGCTGCGCGCGGGTGCAGTTCGGGGTATTCATTGCGCGCAGCTTACGGGCCGCCAGCGAGGGCCTGTTGACTGCTACTGACCCATCATGATTGGCCCGCATGCTACCCATTAGCCTAGCTGTCAGGCCCGTGCCTAGCACCGTGTGGGCAGTAGGTATTCCTTTCACCTCCCCGCCCTTGCGGGCCGCCTAATGCCTGCGCGCCTAATGTATGCCGTGCCGGTGCTGATGCTGCTGCAGGTCCCATTCCGCCGTGTCTCCCTGACCAACGGCACGGATTTTGACATCTATGACACCTCAGGCCCCCAGGTGAGATAGTAGATCAGCTGAACCCATCTCAATCGAATCCACTACATGCTGTAAGCATGCACTGTTGATGCCAATTGTACTCTGTTCAGTATGGGCTACGGGGGAGGTGCTCCCACATGTACTGGCAGCGCGCGTAACACACGCGCATGGCTGCGCACAACACGGCGCAAATGGTGCCTAAGGCTATGCGTCCTGCCACATTGGTGCAGGGCATCGACCCCCGCCAGGGACTGCCCAAGATCCGTAAGAGCTGGGTGGATCGGCGCGAGGCTCGCGGTGACAAGGTGGTGACTCAGGTGAGCGGCCTTGAACAACATCTCTTGCCAGCGCTGGGATGCCATCAGTGACACTGGAAGCTACGGCTGCTTGCGTTCAGCACGTAACCATGACACTGCAGTGGCCTGCCTGCCGCCCCAGCTTGCATATGCAAGGCCGCAGCAGCTGGGCCCATCTCCCATCCGGCAGCCACAGCGCCCTCCCCCACCATTTCAATGGGGTCAACCGCCTGTCGTGGTGCCCCACGTGCATTAAGAGTTTAAGACCGACTATACTCCTTGTCTACCGCCATGGAGACAACGTCACGGCCTGTACTGCCGATATTCTGCACTGCTCATGCTGCACCGCCCATGTTGATTGTACTGCCTGTGTTTTTGGACCGCAGATGCACTACGCCAAGCAGGGCATCATCACAGAGGAGATGGCGTACGTGGCGGCACGTGAGGGCCTGGACCCCGAGTACGTGCGCTCTGAGGTAAGACAGCGTGGAGGTTGACAGATGCAAGATCAGGAATAGTAGGAATAAGTGGGAATAAGTGGTGTTTTGACAGGTTGTGGCTGGCCGGCTAAAGACCGGGTCTTCTCAGCAAGCGACCGGACTTGATTGGTTGACTGCTTCCACTTCAGTTGCCTGGAGAATGATGGCTGCATGGAGCCAGGTCCATTTCAAGGCATTTGCAGCCTGGGAGGTCGAAGGTCTGTTTGTAAGGTCTAGCAGCTGCCTAATCAGAGTGACACGGGCCATACTGGTTTTGATCCGTGATGGCAACTTGCCCTTCTGCAGGTCGCGCGTGGCCGTGCTATCATCCCCGCCAACAAGCGCCACACCGAGCTGGAGCCCACCATTGTTGGTGAGTGACCGGCAGGTGGTGCCATTGGGGCAGTACTTGTGATGGGCCTGTTTGGAGGGCTGAGGAGGAGGATGCATGAGTGGGTTGAGCAAGTAGTCTTGGCAGGTGTGACAGTAGTGCAGGCTGCTGGTGCTTGGATCCTTGAACGCACGGCTGTACAGTTCCGCCCCGTTCTTTTCCTCACCGAGCCCCCAACGGAAATCACCGCGGGTGCCAGGGATCCTATCGCGCATGCTGATGCCGCAGCTGCCGCCGTACCTGCGCCCCATGGGCCTGTGTGCGCGCGTGCTGCCTGCGTGCTAATGCTGCGTCAGAAGGATGACAACACCCTGAGCTGAGATCATACCGCAAGCCACCGGGTCAGGGTAATTCCTGCGTCGGGAGGTGCTCCGTTGTGCGTGCCTTTGTGTGCTGCTTCCCCCTGTGGCTCCCTGCAGTGGTGGTGCTGATGGCACTAGCTCTGGCTCTGGCTGTTGCGGCGTGGGGCTGGCGCGACGCCTGGGGAGAGGCGCCGAGGCTGGGCAGCATGGGGATACGCAGCCACAGCCAGATGCCTTGTATGGCGCATGACTGCCATTCTGGCCCTTTCTCTCGATCACATGAGAACTGGGGCTAGTTGGAGCGCGGCATGCCTGGCAGCCCCTGACAGCACTGACAGCCACGCCAGACGCCACCGCCCCACCAACAGCTGCACGCCTGCTTGGATTGGACTGGAATTGGCGGGGCAGCAACCTGCCCGCGTGTGGTGTTCTTGTGTTGCTGTGCCTTGCTTGCGTGCCTGCCTGCATGCTGGTGTGTGCTGTGTGGTGTGATCACAGAACTTGAGCATGCTCACATGCGGGCCGCATGGGGCGCAGCACACATGAGCAGTACACGAGCCGTACGGCAGTACGGCAATGGCCGCTGATGGGCGCTGTGCCTGTGGTTCCCCCCGCTGCCTGCTGTGACTCCTGTTCTGGACAGGCCGCTTCTTCCACACCAAGGTCAACTCCAACATTGGCAACAGTGCTGTGAGCTCATCCATTGAGGAGGTAATGCTTGGTGCTGATGTGGGGCTCGGGGACAGTGTTGGGCATCAGGTACATCTGTTAGGCTCATCTGCGCACGTCATGTCGCATGGCTCATGTTGGGATAGCGCATGCTGGAGGATGCTCCGAGTGCTGTCAGCAGCCTCAGCACCTGATACCTGCTCAAACACAGCACAGGTTCGAAGGTAGACCCTCTCCCTTGAGTTTTGTGGCTAGGCTGCAGCCCAGGGTGACTCACAAAGTTGTGAACGCCTGCATCATGTTGGGCTGCATGTATGTTCATTTCTGGGGTAGTTGCTGTGATGGGTTGCCTCTCGTGTGGGAGTTGGTGGTTGGGGAGCTGCGGTACAGTGTCCGGTGGTGAGACTTTCTTGCTGATTCCTGTCTGTTTCGATATTTCGTTATTCAGTACCGTCCTGGACATTATCGCCGGCATGATATCACCTGCGCTGGCACCAGCTTGTCTACGGCTTGAGCTGTGATCTGGTTATGGTGCCTAGTGGGCTAGTGTTGGTTCAGGTACTTTAGTTTACAATACCACAAGATCAGCATTAGTCAGGGCCTTAGTCACTTTATCAGGGTACCCTGTGTGTGATATGCAGGAGGTGGAGAAGCTTCAGTGGAGCGTGCTCTGGGGTGCTGACACCATCATGGACCTGTCCACTGGCGCCAACATCATGGAGACGCGCGAGTGGATCATGCGCAACAGGTGGGCGGGTGATGAACATGCAAGCTCGAAGCATACAAGCCCGAAGGGCGATGAACATACAAGCTTGATGTTATGCTGAATGCTATGGTCACAAGCCCTTCAGCCCGCCAAGGGCTTCAAGGAATTGCGCGATTAATGGCATGCAAACAAAACCAACCAAGCTGTTCCGGCTCGGCCGCAGCCCTGTGCCTGTCGGCACCGTGCCCATCTATGAGGCTCTGGAGCGTGCGGGTGGCCGCGTGGATGGTATCACCTGGGACCTGTTCAAGCAGGTGCTGCTGGACCAGGCGGAGCAGGTGAGAGTGAGATCCGTGAGAAGGGAGAGTGACACACAGACGCAGGGGGGGAGGGAAGCAGGGCGGGAGGGAGGGGTGATGAGCGTTGGGGGGTGGTAAGGGCGTGTGTACAGACGGGGGTATGGAGCCGGGTGCAGCCCTCATGCATGCATGAGCTGCAGGGCATGCATGGTGTGCCCAGACTGGTGTGCACAGACCTTCACCCACTTGGGATCACGGCTCAGCTCCCATATGATGTGAGCATACTATGCATACACGACTGGCAGCTGCCCCCAGAGCGTGGACCACGGACCCTCCATGATGCATCCGTGAACGCCTGTGCAACTGTTATTCACCTCGGCATCGTGCAATGGGCGCTGCTCGCGTGCGCTGCAACAGGGCGTCGACTACTGGACCATCCACGCGGGTGTGCTGCTGCGCTACGTGCCCCTCACCGCCAGCCGCATCACAGGCATCGTGTCACGTGGTGGCTCCATCCATGCCAAGCTGTGCCTGCTGGACCACAAGGTAGGTGGATGGCCTGAATAGGACCCCGTTGCCAAGCCGAAGGGGCCTGAATAGGAACCCTAGCGGAATAGTATGATGCCCAGCAGAGGGGTCAGGGAACCAGCGACCATTGGTGTGCGTAATCGGAATGGTTGCCTATTGATGAAGAGAGCAAGAATCATGTGAACCTAACTTAACCACTCCGACAATTTTAAAACCCACGCAATTTCCAACCACAGGAGAACTTTGCGTACGAGCACTGGGATGAGATCCTGGACATCTGTGCCCAGTATGACATCACCCTGTCCATCGGTGACGGCCTGCGCCCGGGCTGCACCGCCGATGCCAACGACGCTGCGCAGTTCGCCGAGCTCAAGACGCAGGTGAACGTGGCTTGATGCTGTGTCAATGTTTCTCAACGTCCTCTGTGCGTGACCTTCCCCTACGACGTGAAGCAACCCCACCAACCTCCAGTCCCATTACCTCCATGTCTCCAACTTCACTCCGAGCCTCACCCACTCGCCACTGTGTGATGTGCACAGGGTGAGCTCACAAAGCGCGCGTGGGCCAAGGGCGTGCAGGTCATGAACGAGGGCCCCGGCCACGTGCCTCTGCACAAGGTGAGGCGTGGGCCATCGAGCATGAAGCTGATGGCTTCAGCGTGGTTGGGGAGTTTCCATCAGACTTATGATGCCGACCAGGGTTCCGTTGTCTAGGTAGCTTGCATGACCTTGCGCCGGCATGTGTGCAGGCATGTGCTGGCAGTTGGGAGTAGGAAGTGCAAAGAGTAGGGGGCGCTATTGCCTCTCGGCAAGTACCTTGTGGCAAGTACCACCCAGCCACCCCCACCCATCCACCCACCCGCATCGTCCAGCTGCCACCACGCCAGCCCAACAGCAGCCAAGCAATAACTGCCCTTTCTTTTGACCGCGTTTTGACCCCAGATCCCTGAGAACATGGCCAAGCAGCTGGAGTGGTGCGACGAGGCACCCTTTTACACCCTGGGCCCCCTGGCCACAGACATTGCCCCGGCCTATGACCACATCACGTCTGCCATCGGGGCCGCCACGATTGGTGCCCTGGGCACCGCCCTGCTGTGCTACGTGACCCCCAAGGAGCACCTGGGCCTGCCGGTGAGCCGCGGCCTAGTAGCTCTTAACACTTGTTTGGGGATGCCCGTTGGGGACAGCTACCTGGGCCACGTGTGGAACTTGAGCGGGGCGCTGCATTGTTAATGCTGACGGTGGATGAAGGTACTGGTCATTGTAGGAGTGTGTTGGCAAGGTCACCACGCTGTCGGCGTGGTGTTTAAATGTGTGCGCGCCGCCCGCTCAACATATGCATTCTGTGCACGGACGCAGGACCGGGATGACGTGAAGGCCGGCCTGATTGCGTACAAGATCGCGGCGCACGCGTCAGACCTGGCCAAGGGCCACCCGCGCGCGTACCTGCGCGACAACGAGCTGAGCAAGGCGCGCTTCGAGTTCCGCTGGTGGGTGGCGCCCACATACATGTGCCGGGTGCAGGGTGCAGGGCCGACGGCGGTCCTCTGCTTCCCGGCTGTGCACTTGCGCGTTCCACACTCACTCCGCCACCAACACTACATCACACTTCCTCTCTCGCTCTACCCACCACATTCCCACACTCACTCACGCTACACTCTACATCACACTCCCATACTCACACCACGTCACACCAACTGTGCCCAACCGCAGGGAGGACCAGTTCAACCTGTCCCTGGACCCTGTGACCGCACGCCTGTACCACGATGCTACACTGCCCCAGGAGCCGGCTAAGACTGCCCACTTCTGCTCCATGTGCGGCCCCAAGTACTGCTCCATGAACATCACCCAGGAGATCAGGCAGTACGCCCAGGACCTGCAGCAGGCGCAGGCTGATGCTGCCCTGGCTGACCCCGAGGCCGGCATGGCCAAGATGAGTGAGGAGTTCAAGTCCAAGGGCGCACAGGTGTACCTGTGAAGCTGACCGGAGTTTGACCAGGGTTTGACGGTTGGCCTGGGAAAATGGTGAGTGACGAGCCCTGCTCGTCACGTGCCGAGCCCGGTCAACAAGCCAAGCCAAGGTTAGCCGCGTAAGAAAGCTCTTAAAGGTGTATTGCAACTTGAGGAGCAATACAGCTATGAACAATGGTACCCCAGGGCTGTGGCTTGTGTGCACGGTATGCGTGGCACCGCCTGCTATCCTAGTACGTAGCAGGTTACCATGGCTGTCTGGGAAGGGGGTTGCATGAAGCAAGTTGGCATGGCGGGTTGGCCTGTTGTTGCCTGTATTATTGGCTGCTGTGTGTTGGTGGGATGCATGCGGCACCTGCCTGGCAAGTTGTGGGAGCAAGGCATGCACACTGTACGCTGTGGGTCCTTATGAGCCATGCTGAGATGCGCTGCTGCACAGCATGACACATCATGACGCGACATGCGACGCATCATGGCACATCAAATGCTCAGCATGAATCGCTCCATGGGTTGCCAGGGTCCGAGCGCCGGCATGTTGGCAGCACAGTGCCTCGCATCCTTGCTGGGCGCTGAGGGCTGCAGCGCCCATGACTCTGTATGCATGCGAATAAAGTACGTGGCTTGCTGAGCTTTGGCAGACAGGCGCAGTCTTGGAGAGTACCCTGTAACCGGATAAAGTGCTGTGGTATTCGGTGGTCATGTTGCAAGTATCATGTGCACGGCCTCACCCCAGACTGACAAGCTCCCACTGAGAGTCCCAGTATCACGGTTTTCCAATCACGCACTCCGCGTCATGCAGGCCCCAATTTTACTCCTACCCCTCCGACAATGGTCTGCTTCCCCTCCCACAAAGTGCTGTGCTGTGCTCCCATCTCCCCAAGCTTTGACTCCAGCTCCTGCTTAATCAACCATCCTGCTGCTCCTCTACCATCCTTGCTGATAGCCGACTGGGCAGATCTGCCTTTGCTGTTTCTTCTGTATTTTCACATGAAGACATGATGCATCTGTTCCTGTGCAGGTATGCCCCGTGTTTTGAGGCAAACTGTCTTTGTGGACAACGGCAGCCAAAAGCCTCCGTAGCGCAAGTGTACAGCGGCTCCGTCAAGTACTAACAATGCAGATCTAATGGATTACTTGATCAATGCGCTGTGGTGCTCTCACCGCAATACCAACGCCAACCACCCAACCAACTCACGTGCCCTCTGCAGTCAGTCATTTTCCCTGCTCTGACACCGTTCGCATTGTTCTTTAGACACTGACCTTCGGTTGCGCCGCTAATTCAGTGAGCTTCCTGCGGCTCCCTTGCAACAGCCAGGCTCAGCTAACCCAAAGGGCGGTCGCACGTAGCTTTTAACAATAGGCAAGACAGCACGATGTTGAGGCAGGCATCGTCAATGCTGGGATTGCTCAGGGTAGCATGTCAGCCTGGGGCATTTGGCTCTGCAGGCATGCTCTACAGCCAGGTGGGCTGCGTTTGTTTATTTTCTGCTTGCGATCTGTATACGCGGCAGCATACACACCCGACACTATCCTACCTCCGCAGGCTCGCACGCTATCAGAGCGCGCATTCGCTGTGGCAGACGGCCCTTCCTTCCAGACGTAAGAGCCACGCACCGAATTTGTATGGGATGGGCTCGGCTTCTTGCAACTGCCGCTCATGGAGTGCGCAAGTCAAACTTGCTCCCGACACACGTAGGGATCGCTCTGGGCACATCGTGCCCCATGGCGGCAGACTGGTTAACCTGATGGTCACGAATCCTGAGGAGCGCCGGGCTCTGGAGGCCAGCTGTACCCACAAGCAGGAGTGCACCGACCGCAACGCCTGTGATGTGGAGCTGCTGACCGTGGGTGGCTTCTCCCCCTTGAATGGCTTCATGAACAAGGATGTGTTTGACCACTGTCTGAAGGAGATGAGGTGCGCATGACGCGTTCGCTGCGTGCATGCGTGCCATGCAATGTGTGCCGCCATGGGACACAGCTGTCAGTTGCAGGGGCACAAGGATGGAATGCAGCGGGTGCAGTGCAATGGTGCGTGCTCAGCTGTGGCACGTGCTGTTCATCAATCTGCCATGCTGGCGGCACACGCCTGGCACATTCCATGGTGCCACCATGTGGGTGCCTGCCCACAGCCACACAACAAGAAGACCGTGCAATCAGCACCGTAACAGCTGCTGGCAATGTGCACGCGTGCGGTTGTGCAGGCTGCCCGGCAGCAACCTGCTGTTCGGCCTGCCGGTCGTCATGGACACCAATGATGAGTCAGTCAAGGAGGGCAGCAAGGTGTGCTGCAGCCTGGACGGCACAGCCTGCATACACACCCACAGACGGAGGCACCCACGAGCGTGTCTGCCAACACATGTCTGCCGGCTGTGCACACGCATCTCAAGCAGCTCCCCCACACGGAAGTACACACTCCTGCAACTTTTGGTCTGTTCCGACCAACCCCCCTTTGTCAATCCTGCTTCGCGGCAGGCGTCTATGCGCCAACTTGGGCATACGATGTAACACACACACACACACACCTGTACACTCACACGCCGGCATCTAGGGGATGAGGCGGGGCCAGGGTTGTGATTGTGTGATTCTCTCTGCTCAATGCGCCTGGTGCTGGGAGGCGGGTCTCACTGCTCGCGCTGGCGGCTGCTGTGCATTTGCCTCGCCTTGCCCCCAGATCCTGCTCACATACCAGGGCCAGAAGCTGGGTGTAATGGAGGTGGAGACCAAGTGGACCCCCAACAAGGCACTGGAGACAAAGCTGGCCTACGGCACGAGTGCCCTAGAGCACCCCGGTGCGTCATACGGCACTTGAGGCATGCTCGCCGTGCACATTGGTGCTGGGAGACGAACAGGCGGCTTGGTACAGCTGGCAGCCTAGGCATGCAGCACGGTGCAGCTGGGGGCAGCTGAGTGCAGCTGGGAGCGGCTGGGCGGCTAGGCGTGCCGTAGGCCCAGCACATTTGCTGCAGCCCAATGTGATGTCCTGTGAACAAAAGAACGAGCGCAAGTACCCACGGGCTGGCTGTCCTGCCTGCTGCTGGTCGATTCCTGCTGCATGCAGGTGTGAAGATGGTGGCCTGGGAGCGCGGGCGCTACTACCTGGGTGGCCGCGTGTGGGGCTTTGAACTGCCCAAGCGGTGAGCGTGTGTGCTTTCGGCTGGCGTGCCAGCAACAGCGTCGGCGCTTGTATGCAGCACGGCATTAACAGACGTCTGTGATGCCCCCCGGTGGGAAAGGAGTGGGGGGGGGGGGGCCACAGTGACTGCATGGATAGGTGCGCATGGCGGGCCCAGCATGCAACCCTGCGGCTGGTGCAGAAGAAGGGACAAGGGGACAGGTGTCAAAACTGTGCATCCAGTCACTGCTGGGCTCAGTTGTGGCACCTGTCCCCTTCTTCTGCATGTTTCCACCCGGTCCGGCTGCACGATCCTGCTGCAAGCTTGAACGTGCTGGCCGCCCTCATTTCATCGCCGCAGCGTGTTTGATTGCAAGACACCTGAGGAGGTGCGCGCGGACCTGCCACCCAACGCCGACGTCGTCGTGTTCCAGTGCCGTAACCCCGTGCACAGGTGCGTAGCGCAGCGCAGTCCCATGCAGCTGCGTGCGCAGCCTGTGCTGTATGGGAGACGTGCAAGCACCATGAGAGCGGCACTCACCTCCCACCGGGCTGCTGTTAGGCGCGCTCAGTGCTCGTGGGCGCCTGCGGTGGTGGTGGCAGGGGCCAGCGGGGGGGGGGGGGAGAGACGCTGTGCGGTCGGCTTGCGGTTCGTGCCCAGGTGCCATACCACCGTGTGAGCGGCCAACCAGCATCAGCAGCTTGACGTTGGACCAGTCATGCTGGCTGTCTGACCGGCTGGTAGTTGTCTGGCTGGCTGACTGACTGACACATCGACTGGCTGGCTGTGTGTGGATGCAGGGCGCACTACGAGCTGTTCACGCGCGCGCTAAACGCGCCCAACGTGCGCCCCAACAGCGTGTGCCTGGTGCACCCTACGTGCGGCCCCACCCAGGTGAGGCCATGCGCAGCCAATGCGCAGGGCTGCCTGCCTTTTTGCATCACAGATACCATGCCAGTTGGAGATGCTGCGCATGCACGAGTTTTGTGCCTGACAGTGCCCGCGCATGCGCTGGGGGATGACTGCACGCCAGATAGTTGGTGCCATGTGCTGAGCAGCAACATGCAAACACATCCTTGGCAGGGTGGTAGGAAAGACTAAAGAGTGGGTATTGGGGTGTTGTCAAAGCCCAACGACGGCACTGCAAGTTGGTAGTGGGGCGAAGGCAAACATCAGCCATGAAGCCATGATGGATGTCGGTGGCCTCACTGCAGGACGATGACATCCCGGGCCTGGTGCGCTACCACACTTACGAGGTGCTGAAGAAGGAGCTGAACAACAACCGCATCAAGTGGTGCGTGCCGGGTGTCCAGCCCTTGCTTTGCCGTAGGCATGCAGAATAGGGTGCGAGATCTGATGAGTTGATTACTTCTGCGTACAGACACAGCCCTTAAGGGCTCTGCGCTTTGCGTCTGAACCATCAGGCACCTGGAGTAGTGCTGTGTGCTTGGTGCTTGAACCCTCATGTCCCACCCTTACACGTGATGTGGCTGCGTGCACACAGGGCGTACCTGCCATACTCCATGCACATGGCTGGCCCGCGCGAGGCCATCCAGCACATGATCATGCGTAAGAACTACGGCTGCACCCACTTCATCGTGGGCCGTGACATGGCCGGCTCCAAGAGCTGTGTCACAGGTGGGAGCTCATTGCAGTGTTTGATTTCGGGGTCCAGGGTGCAGGGCCTGCCTAAATTGTCCTGCAACAAGTGTGATACACTGCAGGCTGCTGTGTGAGAGCCCTGGGTCGCGGTCCTGTTTCGCCTGTTATGTCTTCAGCTGCTTGTGGGGCTGCAGGTAGATGGGAACATGGGAATTGGGTGAGAGCGACTGCGCATGAGGGGTGGGGTGGGGGGCTGGGGAGGATCAAAAGGCACCCCCACCCATCCCAATCAATCGTGTCACCCTTCATCGTATCAAAACCCGCACAACTGTGCGGCTGACCTTTCATCCCACCCCTACGCAACCGTGCCCTATGAAACGCCCTGCAGGTGACGACTTCTACAGCATGTACGACGCGCAGGACTTTGCGTCAAAGCACGCGGCAGAGCTGGGCATGCAGACGGTGCCCTCCCTGGATGTGGTGTACACGGAGGAGAAGGGCTATGTGACTGCCGACATTGTGGGTGCCTCCTGAGGGGTCTGGATGCAGGGTTTGTACATTGCGGCTCAGGGTTGGTGCGGATGTGGTCGCACTTGGCTGCCTTTTGTACTGCCTGCCCCAGTGACCCAAGGACACCCAGCGTACTGCTGCCTTGTTCATGCACGCATATCGTACCACTACACGTCCTCGCACTGTTGGAGTTGTTGTTGGTTGTCTTCTAGCAACATGGCCCCACGTGCTCACGCAACATCTGCCAAACACCCCTGCCCCGGGCTGCAGGCCAAGAAGGAGGGGCTGCATGTGAAGAAGCTGTCTGGCACCAAGTTCCGCCAGATGCTGCGCGGCGGCGAGGACATCCCCGAGTGGTTCGCGTTCAAGTCGGTGGTGCAGGTGCTGCGCGATCATGCTCAGGACAAGAAGAAGTGATGCGGCGGCTGCTGGACACGACGAACAGGCAGGCACGAGGCGGCTGTGCAGGCTAGGGCTCAGGCTCCAGCAGAGCTTGCGTACGGTTAAGCTGGTGTGGGGTTACAGCCCCCAGCTGCGATACGGCAGGCGGGGCGTATGTGGCAGCGTGCTGGCTGTGCGCTGTGTGGCAGGGATGGGGCCTGCGCTGCTTCGGTTTATGAGGTGTCGCATGCTGAGCTAGGGACAAGCCCTTAGGTGGCTGTGTGATGTACAGGGAGGACAGAAAATGCAGCAAACGCCGCCAACACCTTACAACGGCAGTGACTAAGTGACAAACATGTGTGCACCCGGCTTTGGGGGGATCATCAAGCGATGCTCGTAGTTTCAACAATAGGCTGTTGCGTAGGTTAGCTGAGGCGGCTCAGGTGGCAAAACAGCATGCAGGGACGGCATGGCATGCAGCCATGCACATGGAGTGGAGTGGAGCTGCATGCCATTGATGGGCCACGTGTGGCCATCGGCATGGCTGGTACGCTGTGTCGTGCAGTGCTTTCGTTCGGCATCAAGGGGGGCAGGGAGAAGGCTGGGTCGAGCATTGAACCCACAGCGCGCGAGAAGAATAACCTTGGGCTGTCTGGTCTGAACAAACGAATGGCGACTTGGCGACTGCCACTGCTCTGTGTCTTCCAGTGCCGCATCCCCGGCCTTCTGTGCACTTTTTACATGGATGTTGTGGGGAGGAGGACCAACAAGGTGCACACATGCCCTGTCCACAGACGGGCACATTATGCTTGTACAGGGCGGCATTGCCTGTAACCAACACCTTGGCCCCATGGTATACATCCCCAGCCTCCACCAGCCAGCCAGGTTTGGGTTCAGGTTACATGGCATTTGGACTGCGAGACAGCCTCTCGCCTATGCAGCCTTTCACCCATCTTCAGCCACTATTGAACTTGCCAGTTGGCGTGGCTGCATCACAGCGCTTGGCCACCAGGCACGTGGACGCACAAGGCGGCGACGTGCTCTGGGCTGCGGGTGCATGGGGCGCAACAGGCAAGGCAGTCTGAAGTGTGCAGGTGCCCCACATTGCAGCGACAGCCACACCAGCCACGACATCAGAGCTCAGGTCAGGCAGACAGGGCAGCAGCTCACCTAGGCTGGAAGATGAGCAGGTGATATGTCCCGCTGCTGCTGCTGCTGCTGCTGCTGCTGCCGTCGCTGCTATGGCTGCCATTGCCGCTATGGCTGCCATTGCTCCCGTGGTGCAAGAGCAGGTCCGCTAGCAGAGGCTGAGCTGTGGCACCTGACCGCCCTCCTGTGCACATTGCGTGCAGCACCTCAGATGCAGCTCCAGCTGCACTGCTCTTGCCGCCGCTCTGGCTGCTGCTGGCTTGTGCTGCTGTACTCTGCTCTGCCGCTGCTGGGATGCTCAGCTGTACAGAGAAGCCTTTAAGGCCTGGGGCTGCGCTGATGCCTGTGCCACGTGCCTTGACGAACGCCTCCTTGGCGCACCACAGCACGCTGAAGAGTGTGGCACGCGTGGCATCATCAGGGCATCCTGCAGTCGAGTGGCAGTTGGGAAGCGTGGATTGTGCATTGTAGCGAGCAGTTGGGTCTGCGTAGAGGGATCATGGATGACACTCAGTACCAACAGGCAATGGACCTGGTGTTTGAGCCACTTGGAACGTTCAAGGGGGTGCATGTATACGGCATGTTCTATAAGACGCACCTTCCAGTGCTGCCACCTCAAGAGGGGACAGCCGCCTCCTTGCCAGCCCCATTAGACTCCTGCAGCCGTCACAGCAGTCACACCATCATCAATTCATTTCACCATACACCTGGCGTGTACCAGCACTGACAAGACTCTACTTGTGCGCGAAACTACATATGTGTACCGCTGTGAGTTGGTGTGTGACCATGTGTGTCGCATGAACGTGGAGTGTTGGAGTCAGCGGTGTGTCCCCGTGCATTAGCCGGGATGAGACAAGCCAAAACAGATAACAAAAGGTTCAAACGCCGTGCGATGATGCATCTTGCATGCTACTGCTGATGATTGCTGCAACTCACCGCTTAGGTACCCGGCCCAGCAGCTCCACATCAAGGCCAACAGCCCACCCAGGGGGGCTGATGGCCAGGCCTGAAGTGAAGCATCACAAACATCACAAGCAGCAGGTGCAAGAGGTTGGAGTCCACAGCCTGGAAATGACTGGGAGCAAGAGTGTATACACACAGCTGTGCAACGCTCTGCAGCAGGGACCAGGCACTACTGCAGCACTCACCCACTAGGCCTGGTGTGTGCGTGACGTTGAACTGCAATGGGGGCTGCTGCTGGCTGGGGAGCAGCATGTGCCCCAGATCTGGATCCCAGAGGGTTGTCACACTTCCTTGCTGCTGAGATCCATATCTCTGCAGGCCCTGATCACTGCATGAATGGCTGACACTGGCCTGCGTGCTGCTTTGACCAAGCAAGAATGGCTTGCTATGCTGGTTTCGTACGAACTGCAGGTCTTGACAGCTTGGTGCTCCTAGACTGCCGTACGTGCTTGTAAAAGCACGCCTCAAGCCTGTGCGCACCAGTGCGCGTGTGAGCAGGCGTGCTTGCCGCAGGCTTGGCTCGTTCTCGCCAGGCTGCTGCGATGTTTGTGGCTGAGCGTCTCCAGCAGAGAATGCTGAGACGGGTGGGCGGTCCTGAACATCATCGGGTGCCTGCAACACTTGTTCAAGCTCGTGTGGAGGGAGCAGGGCCGTGTAACGAGATTGCAAATGGGACCACGGCACCTGCGGACACGACAGCAGCAGGGTCGTGCATTTAATGTCATGATAGCAGCATGTTGACACTGTGCTATTCGTATCAGCAAGCTGCACCACAGCTAGCTCGAGATATGCACTGTCTAATATGAACACATGAGCATTCAAGCATGGGCAGCAAACAGCATGCGGGTACCACTAACCTGAGCTGTGGGTGCCCACAGCACATGAACACTGCTGCCTGTGATCTGTAATGGTGCTTCCTGTTCGCACGCAAGGGGCACGTGCCCCATGTGCATGTGGACATGGATGGAGCTGTGCACCGATCCTGCAGCGGTCGCAAGCAGCTGGGTGCTGCATGGCCCTGCAGTGCTGTGGATGGTGAAGGTCGCTGGCTTCAGATCGCTGGCTTTGCTGTTTTGACTGGGCGCCAATGCAGATGTGGCTGCAAGGCCCTGTGGAGGCAATGATGATGCTGTGGATCCGGATGCCGCCCATGTGGACAAGCGCGATGTATGCGCCCTGGGCCAGCCATTGCGCGCTGCTGCAACAGAGGGCTGACCTCCTGGTGAGGCGGTAAAGCTGTCAGCCTGGCAAGGCGCGAGAGTGCGGTATTGGCTGCTAGCAAGCGCATCCAACAGGTACGCGCCTGCATGCCAGTGTGCATGTGACACTGGCTTGCATGCAACAGCTCCTAGTCGACTGTAAAACCTGCCTAAAGAGTTGAACACAGGCATAGAGTTGCGCGTGCTCATGGTTATGGCTGCAGAGCTCCGTCGGCGATCAACATGTGTGCGTTTGCAACGTGGTCGACATGAGCCTCTCTGATGCACAATCATCTTGGGCTATCACATCAGACGCGATGGCTGCAGTGCGATGAGACCATGGTACACATGACCTCACATGCAAGTCATTCCAATATTGAAATTCTTTTACAAGGTTGGAAGTCCAGCATGCTGCCCATATGTGCAGCTCCAGAAACTCACAGTCCTCCTGTCAACACGTTGCTTTAATGATCTGATTTTTGTATGCCAACTTGGTTTGGCTTCGGATGGGCTCTCAAAAACATCGCCGTTGACGTGCACGAGATGGAAGAAGAGGGGCATGCTCCTCTTCCTCTGCTGGACTTGGATGGGGGAGTGCTTGCAGCAGTGTGCAGCCATCTGGACAGCAGGAGCCTGCATGCAATGTATGCCACCTGCAGGGCGCTGCGTGCAGCAGTGCCTGGCTATGTGCATAAGCTGTGTTTCACGGTCACTGAGGACATGACAAACAGCAAGGCACATGCCGCGCATGTGAAGGCCATGCGCCCCTCGTTTGGGAAGGGGCTGCGACAAGGGCTACACCTCACGCTCACAGCGGCTGTGCCACAGCAGCAGGCTGAGAGGAGGCCAGGGCAGTACGGGTCTAGCTGGCAGAATGGAGCAGAGGAAGACTTGGAGCTGTCAAGCCTCAGCCATGGCATTTGGCGGGGCCACAGGCCTCCTCATGATGCGCAGCTGGCACGCTTCTTCCAGGCAGCGCCTCCTGGGAGGTCTGTGCACAGCTGTGCCAAGTCATTGCGCATGGAGGTGGGAACAAGGGCTTGGCCTTTCATTACTGGTTCCATGCATTGATCTCACGCGTTGGCCCCAATGCCTGCGCTGGTGCCTGCGGTTTGACTGACTTGAACGCCTAGGCATGTTTTGGCTTAGTGGTCGCTTCATTGGGTTGGCTGATGGACACAGGGCCTGGACTGGGGCATGAAGACAGCAGCTGCCCTGGAGGCATGGCCGAGCTTTCAGCACCTCACCAGCTTCGAGCTGTTCCAATGCAGTGAGTGGTGCCAGCAGCATCGTGTGTGGCAGGGCAGCTCTGGCTTGCATGCAGCTTACCATCCTTATGCAGCACGCTGTCATGCGATCGTGTGCGCCTCATGTTACCCTACATGCAGCTTACCACCCTCATGCAGTACGTCACACAGTTCCTCGTGGATCTAATCCGGGGCTCACTCTTCTGGATCTGCAGGTCACACCGGCCCTGTTTTTTGGATCTTGGCCAGCTGCCCCAACCTGCAGCACCTGTCAATCCGTCAGGTGGCCATGAAAGATCGCGCCCTGGTGTCCCTCCACTGCGCACTGAAGAGCTGCACATCCCTCACCTCCCTCACCTTGGAACAGCCCCAGCCCACCATTTCCAATGAAGGTGCGTGGAGCTGCGAACGGCGTGCTGTGATTGAGCACTCCCACTGGTGGATGTCACTATCTTGCAGCCATCTGATGAGCTCTGGTGTGCATCTTGAGGTGCACACCACCTGCACATCCACAATCCAGTCGAACGTGGGGCTGCTCCATTGATGGCGGTCATGCTGAGGGTTGTTATGCTCATGTGTGACCATGCTGCACGCGTGAGCCATCCTAGCTCCAGTACCACCTACATGTGGTGTCGTGGACGGGCGCTGTACCTTATGTGTTTGTACCAGCTTCATCCTCCCCCAGATGTGAGCTTCATCTGTGCTGTACTGACTTCGAGTCCCTTTTATGCCACATGCAGATTCGTTGGACTCCCCGGCCATCTTCGCAGAGGTACCCCTGCCCCACCTCCCTCAGCTCCGCTCACTGCAGCTGCACAACATCGGCATCTGCGGCATGCCACGCATCCATTCGATCGCTGCACTGACCACCCTCACGCACCTCTCTCTGGGCAAGTCCGCAACACGCGCCCTCAGCGCGCAACAGCTCGGCCCCCTGGTCGCTGGCCTTCCCCTGCTGCAGAGCCTAGAAGTGCCTGCAGCAGATGCATCAGGGCTGCGAGAGATTGCGCAGGCTCCAGCCCTCCACCACCTTGTACTCAACTACCAGCCCACGTCGGTGTGCAGCCAGGGGCCCTGTAGGCAGCTGCGCAGCCTGGTGCTCAACACAGGTGAGGGCGCAGTGGTGGTCAGTCAGAGAGCGCACTCAGCTATTCAGTGCGAAGACGCGTGGTTGCGTGAAGGTCTTGCAAGCTTGACACCGCTCTGCCTGGGCGTTGCTGCCTGTAATGCTGAGTGTTGCATAAAATTGCAGACCCAGGGTGGAGGACCCGCATGGCTGGTGAGGGCGCAACATATCTTTGTGCCGTGCTCCAACCACTGATCCAGTGCCGCACACCGCCGTCCAATTTCGTCTTTACCGCTGCTCCTCCGGCTTGCCCGCAGGCGACATCTACCACACGAACCGGCTGGTGGCCTCACTGACCGCAAAGGACAGCCTGACGCGGCTGCTGCTGCACCAGGAGCGGTTGGCACCCACCCGCTTCCTGGGCCACTCCCTTCTGGAGCCATTTGTGGAGCGGTTCAGTGGGCTGCAGGACCTGCAACTGCCCAGTGCATCATCCCAGGGCCTGGCTGTGCTGCTGTCACTTCGTGGCCTTACCCGGCTGGTGCTGGGGAGCGCCGCATGCCCACCGCTCGTGGCCCCGGCCCAGGCTCAGGCAGCCGCTGCACCTGTAGCTGCGGGCGCCGGCGCTGATGCGCCTGCAGCGGCGTTTGATCCAGGTGCAGATGGTATGCTGGTGGCATGCGGCACAGTGGCAAGCATCGCGGCAGCAAGCACCGCGTGCGACCCCCTCGCAGCCCTGCGCTCGCTGCCATGTGAGGCGCCCAGCACCTGTGCGAGCAGCGTGGATGGCGGCAGCAGCGCTTCTGTTAGTCTGGTCAGCAGCGCCACAACCATGCTACCGCCCGCCTCTGCACTGCCCACCACGCTGCGCGTGCTGAGCATCCGCAGCCTGAACGTGCAGTGGGGGGAGTGTTCCGGGCTGTCGTGGCTGACCCCATGCCTGCCCTGGCTGCACAGCCTGAGCCTGGAAACACTCAACATCCAGCATGGAAGCCAAGGGCTTGGGGCGGGGCGGGCATCTGAGATGGAGCGGGTATACACCGATGTATCTGCGCTGGCAGCACATTTTGTGGCGCGGTCCACACCACACCACTCCTTACAGGTCAACATCCTGAACTGCCAGCTGTCCACTGACATGTCCAATTCAGGCAGCAGCCTGGGCCCTGGCCAGAGCAGGCATCTGCGTGAGCTGTACGGCATCGGGCACCTGCCGCTGCTGCACGGTGCTGGCATGGCGGACGGCTTTGAGCGGCAGGGGAGTTCTGGCGCACGTGGGGCTGGCCCGGCTGCAGCAGGCACAGCAGCGGGAAGCTGCTCAGCAGGTGCACGGTGCCATGAGAGAGGGCATGAGCTGGCGATGCTGCAGGCGCTGCTGCCTCTGAAGCCGTATGCATTGTCGGAACAGCCTTGGATGCCCCTGGAGCAGCCACAAGGGGCTGGGGGCAACGTGTGCGGGGCCGCCAGCAGCAAGCCAGATGTGCAGGTGTCTAGGGAGGATGTATGGGGGGATGCCACAGAGAGTCTGAGCCGGAACCTTGTCATGATGGGTCGCATGACAGCACACATGCTGCTGCGCAAACCTCCAGGATGAGGGGAGGCGCTCACCTTGCACGCCCTTTGTGCCCATCAGCACGAGCAGCTCATCGTAATCCGTGTACTCTATACAGGCGTGGCAATCCATGCGCTGGGAGGTGTTTGGAAGCCTTCGGCGGCATGTGGCATCTTCTTGTTTTTGATGGGGGGGGGTTGACGGGATGGGTGGGCATGGAAGTCAAGCCCAGTTTGGTGAAAGACCCTTGTGCCAAGTGCCACACTGCATACTGTTTCTGAGCAGGGTTGTGGCTCCAAAGATTGAATTGGTGCCGTGACGATGGAACTTGCAGCCGCTGCTGTAGGGACCAGACAGTAGCGAAGCTATCAGGGCATTGCATACCCAAGGAGATCGATGCCTGAGGTCTTGGTTACCCGGTTTGCATGTCCGACTGAGTCAACGGCCTTTGTATCATGCTGCGTGATGACAACAAACGAAAGTCGGTCGCGCACAACCTGGCGTGTAAGTCGCATGATCAATGAAGCAGTGGAGCATGACTGTATGCGGTCTACAGCTCCCACTGCACGCAGCGAAAATCCCCACAGTCACCCCACTCCAGGCCATCCTGCTTTTGTGGGGGAGCCAGACAACCAGGTAGGCTGGGCCTGACCAGAACGTGGCTGGGGCATGCAGGCTACGGGGCGTGGCGGCTGTGCTGTGTCACTGCTGGTGGCCACCATTTCCAATTAGGCAGCAGTTTTCTGGGTGGGCCACCATCAATGCGTAGTTTACTGCCAGGCGTGTCAGCGGCTGGCCACACACCCACTCGCTTGCCATGTACTGCCTGAAGTGTCTACTGTACCACTTGCACCCTGCTGTACCGCCTGGGTGTACCGCGCGGTGCATCGTGTCGCACTGATCACACGGGTGCTACATGGCGTAGTTCGTCGAAAAGTTGCTGGCACAATGCACACCTCGTACCCGGAGCTACCAGTCCTGTGATCACACCTTTAATCGGGTTATCTAAGTGGAAATGACCATCATGTATGCAAAATTGGCCCTATACAAGCACACAGCAGCTTCATGTGTGCAGCTGCACCATGGAGCCACCAAGTGGACCTCATGGCCATGCCGATGGTTCAGCCAGCCATGCTGGCAGCCCCCTGCCATCTCCCTCATCACTCTCCACCAGTGCAGCCGCCAGTAGCTCATCTCTCACACAGAATGGATGCCCCGCCGGCCACGTGGGAAGTGTGACCAGGGACGCAGCCCCGCCCATGACTGCCTCAACATCACCAGCCACACACTCGTCATTCAGCAGCGTTCCGCGCCCCAAAGTGAACACGCGAGCACCGGTCTCACTGCTCAAATGAGCCGCATCCCCCACGCTTCTGCTTCCAGGACGGCCTCCCAAGGGCTCTGCTGCTTCTGATCCTTGTGCTCCCTGCAGCGGCAGGGTGCTTGCCTTCGTACGCGCAATAACAGCTGCTGTGTTGTCTTGCGGCACGAAGCGCCCCGGCTGCAGGCCGCCCCCTGTTAGCCCCTGGCTTGGCAAGCTGCGACCCCACGCGTCTGTCTGCTGCACAGCTCCTGAACTCTGCTCCTGGCCATCTCTGGTAAAAGGGCCCACTCTGTCAGCACCAATGTACCCAGATCCTGCCACCTCCTGTACAGCCTCGACTTGGTGCAGCTGCCAAAGGACGCCCGGCCGTGCCGGCGCGAACCGGCCCCCTGCCTCCCTGCTACCGCTGCTACTGCCTCTGCTACTGCCGCTGCTACTGTCGCTCCTGCGGCCCCAGCTGGGCGGCACATTCAGTACGAGTAGCGTATCGCCCTCGGCAAAGGCGGTACGAAGTAGGCCGCGTGCTTCAGCCGGACCAAGGGAAGGGGCGGCTGTGGACCCTTGTGAATGTGTGCCACCAGCAGTAGCTGTGGAAGATGAACGGCCCATCCATGCAGGGTCTTCACCTGCGCATTTCACACGCCCAGCGGTGTCAACGAGGCGCTGTGGATGTTCGACCAAGCCATGGCTCAGGGAGAAGCAACATTGCGACAGCTGCGAAGAGAGACGCATGTGCCTTGCCTGCAAGCACTGCCTGCTCTGCCTTCCTGGCCATCCCAAGTCCCGGTCGCGGCAAAACACACAGGCACATCAAGGCGTGACGCAGGGTCAACAGTAGTTGGAGTGAGAGGTCACTCTACCAGCACCAGCCACAACGTCTATCGTCGGAGCCCTCACCACCCCAGTTACAGCGCTGTTCGAATCAAGGGCCTGCCACTCACCTAGCGCCCAGCAATCTGCTGCAGCGAATGCTCCAGGTGCGTGCTGTGCAGCCATTGCCACGTCAGGCCATGGGATCTCCCGGCCCAGCGCCCACTGCAGGGCATCGATTTTGATAACACGGTTAATCACAGGTATGCCTGCATGCCGAAGCCACTGCAGGACTTCAAGAAGGAGCCAACGTATGCAAGCCAAAGCGGCCATCCCTTGGGTTCTGTGTGGCCTGTGATCCATGCATCCTTTTGCTGCAGGGGCGCTTGCTGGCCACAGTCGAACATCAACCGTGAACTGTGAACAAGTTACCAGCAAATCAGCAGTTCGCAGCCAGCAAACTGCCAGGAAATCAGCAGCAAAACAAGTAGTCAGCTGGCTTAGCACCTGTCCAGTGCATGGGTGTCACGCACGCACCCGGCCTCTCTGAGGAAAAGGGTAGTGTGCGCGAGGGTAGTTTGTGGGCATCGGCCAGCCGCCGCCCGCGTGCAGCACGCCCCTGAGAGCACCCAGCACGTCTCCAAGTGCGCAGGAAGCCGCGTCCAGGGGTGAGGAGCGGGAGCTGCAAGGACACACAAGGGCAGCACAGGGTGCCCAGCGGCCCCAGCTACGTGATCACACAACTCTTATACCCTTTAGTACGAACCTTTTAGTACCACTGTCAGTTCGCGTCCAGTGCTCCAATACAAAAGCCAATTGGAAAGAGAAGCAGCTATGCCATGCTGATGATACCATATTTGTACAAAGCAAGCAACATGTCTGTGCTGTTACAGGTAAGAACAACCGCCACAACAACAGCCACGTGATGCTCCTCCCACACCTGCTGGCCAGGTGCACCGCCAGCGCAGGTACACCCATGACTGCAGAAGTGCGAGCCAGTGCCACGTTGGGGTGGGTGCCCAGGGCAGAGCTGAGGGCATGTCCGCGCGCAACACCCGCTACCGTCAGCACCTGACCAAGAACGAACGCAAACAAATGAGGGTGAAGTGAGGGTGAAACAACCCTGGAAACAATCAGCCACAGTACGCGTTCAGAGATCAGCACTTGAAGCTTCACAGCCCAGGCCACACGAGAGAGTGCACAGCATCGTCAGCATGGTACTGCCCGTGACAGCTCTCTGGGCTGTTTACTTATCCCCTTTCTGTCATTCCTGTACTGCCAGTGCATGAGGCATGCATATGCTTATTTATGTGGTACGATATATTCAAACTCATGGTGCTCTGCCTGCTGGTGCATGGTCACACCAAGGACTGTTATGTTCAAGCGTATGGGATGGGGGGAGATGCCCACCGCTGCCAAATGACACGCAAGCGCTACATTGTAAGGTGTTGTGCATCCCACACAAAGACATTTTGACACCTATCCTACTTGTTTATTATACCCCTTGTGCTGCCCCTTGTGTACGTGTGTGTACTCACAGGGGAAAGCCCCAGGGTCTTGATGAGTCCCTGCTGTTGGTCTAGAGCCAGCAGCACACAGTCACTGGGAGTGGCACAGCCATGCACCTCCCACACATCTGGGCCCAGGTCTGGCCTGGGTGCCACACACACGTCCCGCTGGGCAGATGCTGTGGGCTCAGCAGCAGCAGCAGCAGCAGCAGCAGCCCGGAAGGCTGAGGTATTGTGCAAGGGCGCATGAGGGTGTGAGTCGGAGTCTGCCGTGGGATGTGAAGGGGCCACGATGACTGCCCGGCAGCCCAGCACATCACGGACCTACAGGCAGGATTCAGGAAGGAGACATATGGTGGCGGGTATCCATGCGGCAGGTATGGCTTTGCTGAGGCCCTGCTGTTTGTGGGTTCGGTGGGGAGGCAGGCAGCTGGGTGCATGGTTTGACTGGGGAAGCGACCGCATGGCATCATGCAAACTCTGTCTGGCCACACATGCACCGGAACCTCCAAAGCAACAGACCCGCTCAGCTGCAGTGTGGAGTCCGCTGCTTTCCACATGTGCGCTACTGGTCAGAAGCACGCACGGCTCCTGAAGCGCCCTGCAAGCGATGCATCGGCCCTTGTGGGTGGCAAAATTTTGAAGGGGCCGAGTACGCGATGTTCTTAATTGTAAGCAGTTCATCGCTTCCGTGCCCTCAATTCAGTGTGTTCTCAATTTAGTTCAGTACATGATCCAGACTGGCCACATAATGTTCCATAAGTAATGCCGCAGCTGCAACGGTATTGTTTATTCTGGTGGGGACTTGTTTGTACTGTTTGTACTGTACCTGTACCGCAGCTGCAATACACTTCACACTGCTACTGCAGAGAGGATTGTACCTGGCTTAATAGATGTTGGGATGGCAGCATAGGTACGCAGCAGTTTGAAGGCGATGTCAAGTAAATGAGTGACAAAATGTGCCTGCCTCAGCACTGATGCCTTGCAAGGGGCAGCCCAGGGGCGCAAAAGCCCCCTTTGCATATCTTGTCACATGAGTACGCAGGCGCCATGGTCATGAATGTATGCATTAAGATGCAGTTTGCTGCTTGGCTGCGAAAGAATTGGCAGTACAGTGCAGCTGGTGGGTTTCAGTGCCCACACATTCACAGTGCGCTAACCATGCTTGCACCACACATATGGGCTTGCATTTTCTGCATACAGCACAGCGCAGAGCAGGCTGGTAACAGCGTTGGATGTGAGAGCATTTCTGCGTCCGCATGCACGACATAATGTTGACAACACCATCTTGTAGCGTACTGCTACAGCTGCAGCTGTACTGCTGGCATCACTGGGCGCACCGCTCTGTGTAGTAGCATCTGCACCTTGCCGCCAGCAGGAAAGGCTGTACAACTTGGGACCGGCGTAGGATAGGAAGATAGAGCAGACCTTTTACACTCTGCCCAGCGACCCATAACCACACGTACTGAAACTCATGGGGAGGTGCGCCACAGCCACGACCACACCAGCCACACGGATTTTCTCATGTGCCATGCCACCATATGCAGCACCAGATGCGTCTGCAGCCACGCCATCGCAATCCCATGAGCGGCCACCCCACGGTCCTCGCCGCCACCTCCTGGACCAACTGCGCAGCCCACTGCTCTAGCTGCTGCTTACACTGTGTCTGCTCGGAGAACTGCGGGAGCTCGCAGACATGGCTGGTGGCTGCGGGCACGTTCTGCTCAGGAGAACATTCTTATTGCAATCCCCTTCTGTATCCCCTTGTTGCTGTTCTTATTGTTATTCTTATTGCTATTGTTATTGCTAGCCCCCGGCTGCGCCATCACCATGGCCAGGGCCATGCCCTCAGTCACCCAGCACCAGCACCACCACCACCGCGTCCACGGCCACCCACCACCTCCTTCATGCATTGTTTTGCGCTGCCAGCCACACAGCAGCCTCCGCGGTTCATTCCTCTCAATGATGCTTGGCCTGCTGCGCATGGTGGATGGGAGCCTACACAGTTGTAGCAATCGAATGAGAGTGGCAGGGGCACATGATGCAGGATGGCAGGGGGGATTCATGCGTTTACTGAGGCAAAGCTGCTGCAGTAGCACCAGCACGTAGTGCATCGAGCAGGAGAGGCACGGGGATGTGTACCACTGCAGGTGGGGATTGTGTGGTGGCAGGAGCACGCCGTGTTATTTTTATTATTAGGAGCACCGGGGAGGGCCCAGGGAGGGGTATCACGTGACAGCCAGGTCCTAAATACTAACAATAACACGGCATTTCACAGCCAGGTCTTGAGGGAGGGGTATCAAGCAAGGCAGCCACGGCCCCAGTGCATGCAGCATGAGTTCAACACTGGCTGCAACAGTGCAACTGGTGCGCTAATAGACTGTAATCATATTAATCAAGAGGCACTACTTGCACTGACTAGTGATGGTGTTTAGATAACGACTGTCAGGCTTCGGCGTGCAGACACATCTGTGACACACCATGTTTTTATTATTACTACTTGCATAGCAGCTGTACCGCGACTGCAATATTCTGCGACTGCGAGTGAGCTGCGTTTTTTACTGGCTTATGTTATATTACGGTCTGTTACACAAGCCTTCAACCGGTCACAAGCTGCTCAGGATGCACGCTCTGCTGTGTGCCCGAGTCTCAGCTATAAACTAGTACTTTGCCTCCCGTCACCCTAGTCCGACTTGCAACAAATGCACACCGCAGCCAGTCACCTCAGGGGATGGCAGCAGCAGGTGGCCAGAGGCATGACCGGCAATTCAGCACACAGGTGGTGTAACCAGGCGCGAGCACCGCTGGACAGCGTGTCCAGAGTGCTGGTGATGCCTCAAGCGACCCCTCAGCAGCCCCATCACACTGGCAAAGGGCCTGGTCGCTGTATGTATACCATCCGCTTGAGATGCTGCTGAACTAGTGCCACCTCCCCTCCCCCGCCACCTATCCACTGAGCGTCTACCCGCAGCATGCCCTGATTAAACACATCTGGCCACACCATACCAGTCACTTTTTTCCACTTGTTCATCCACGTGCTCAAGGTCTACCTGTACCGCCTATAGTGTGGGCTGTACATGATGTGACGTGCGGTATCAAACAGGTTGTGGGGCTTGGGCAGCGCAGTGGCAAAGCCCCCCTCATATGCCTTTTGTGCCACCGCCTTGGCCACGTGGATTGCGACCTGGGAGGAGCAAAGATAAGATGGGCAGACAAGATGCGCAGTCTTGATGTGCAGTTGTGACGAGCAGTTAAGATGGGCAGTGTTGATGAGCATCAGGCATGCACGAGGTCAGGACCAGGACCAGGAAGATAGCAGACAAGTGGACAAGAGCCATTGGGTCTGAGTTGGAGCGCCAGAGGCGGCAGAGCTGCTCAGAAATGCATTTTATTTTGGAAGCATAACAAGAGATCAGCGGGTTGAGAAGTGCCAAAGGGCTGCCAGCCCACCTCACGAATGTTCTTGAGGGGTGGGTAGATAGCTCCACGATTCAGGTCCTCCTCACTAACCTGCAGGTGCGGTATGAGCCACAGCCACAGCCATAGCCCTGGTCACAGTACAGTGCCATAATCAGTCATGTTGTGCATGCGTAACGCCGTGCTAGTAGCATCAGCCATCTACTCATCTGGCAATGGGGCCAATCATCAAACCACCACACAGTGGGCACGAGCCGTTTGCTGCACCATCCCACACTCATCACATCGTTACCCGTCCAGTTCCTCGCAACCTTCCGGCCACCCTATCAACCCGCCCCTTCTTGCTATGCATGTGACGACATGAGCACGCATGCAGGCTGCATGGCACGTGCATGGCATGCGCAAGCCGGCTCACCATGCGGGCCACAGCATCCGCTGCTGCAATGAATTGCTCATCACGCAGCTTGGTGCACTCTGACATGAGGGCTCCCAGGCCCACGCCTGCCCATGTGTCGAACATGCGTTGCAACAAACAGCCAGTCATAATGTGCATGTCAAGTACTTCAACTACGCAAGCGCCCAGATCCAGCAGAGCACAAGTGCTGGGGATGTGCGATGGCTGCATTCTGGGATTCATAGGTGCGTGGCTGTGGCAAGCGAATGGCGCTACGAGGCAGCAGTACTGCTTCTAAAATCAAATGCAGTACAGCGGTAGTGCATGCAGGGCCAGCCCTGGCACACAGGGCACCGAGGGCCTCAAGGCCCAGGCAGACCCAGCTGATTCAGGGCTGCCAAGCAGCAGGCACATGCTTGGCTTGTCATCCAATCAACCAGGCAGTCAACAACCCAGTCCGTCAGACGAACGACCAGTCACACCACACGTTGGTCAGTCAGCCAGCCGGACAACCAGCCAGTCAACATGCCCGTCAGACAGTCAGTCAGCTAGGCGCACCTGGGAAGATGTAGTGTGAGGAACACTGTGAGGGCTCGTGCTGCCGGCCCGAGGGAAGAGTGATGGGGGCGGCCTTATAATCGGTGGTGGCCAGCAGGCAGCGGCCCTCGGTCCACGCGTACGCATCTGCAGTGGGCGAATGAGAGCGTGAGTGCGTGATTGCGTGAATAAGTGAATGGGTGGATTGTGAGTGAGTGAGTGAGTGAGCGAGTGAGTGAGCAAGTGAGTGAATTGTGAGTGAGTGGTTGAGTGGTTAAGTGAGTGAATGAGAACCTATGTCCCTGTGTCTGGAGGGGGTGAGGTGGGGTAAACGTTGTGTGTGCTGCTGTGCCCCTCTTCCCGCTTGTGTGGTATGTGGTTACCACTTTCCTGATGAGGAGCGCTGGGGTTGGGTGGGGGGGCTTCTACTCCAAGCCACATTCCCAAGTCTGGCCTACCTACATATGTATGAACGTATCAACCGATGCATTAATGAGCAAAAGATATGGGACGCACCCTCTGGAGACACCTCGGGCTTTTCACTTGTGAGGGGGAACAGCAGGGGATGCTTTGCGTTGGAGGCCATCGCCGTGCACACCTGCAGATCAGGCTCAGTGTTAACAGACGTTGCGTTTCAGGGTGCAGCAGCACGGCACGCCGACGGCTTGGCATGGCAATGAATGTGCATTCTTCAAGTGCCTCCAAACTTTTCATGCACATGGCCCCGCCCCTTGAGGGCGCCCGGCCCCCCAAAACACACCCAGCCGACCATGCACCCCATTGCGTGCCCCTCCACTCCAGCGCCCCAGCTTCCCAGCCCTTCCTCACCCACCCAGCAAAGCATCCCATTCATGCCGCCCCCTCACGCACGCCCGCAGCCAACCCCACCAACCCCCCTAGCCCCACCAACGCCACCAACCCCACCAGCCGCACCTCTTTTGTCCACATGAAGCGAGGGCCCTCATCCGTGGTGTCCAGCCCGATAAGAACAGTGGGCTTGACCAGCTTGACAGCCGCTGCAAGGTCTGGTGCGTCAGGGCCTGCGGGGGCAGTGGCGGGGGAGCGGGATGAAAAGAAGGCTCACGATAACGGATAAGTAAGGAAGCTGCACAGCTGAGAAGAGAGGGAAGAGAGGACGTTGCTAAGGGAGGGGGCAGCGCAGCTCCTCGGCAGCAAAGAGATCGTGATCTGGCAGTTACTCAAAGGTATGCAGGTGATCTGCGGGAGGAGATCTGACAGTTGCTCGACGGGTATGAGGCTATGAGCCCCCAGCTGAAATCTCCAGTGTTTGCCTGGCTGCCACCTCCCAATACTAGGCCCAAAGCGAAAGCCAAACAGCCAGACAATCGCACAGTGGCACATAGGCACTCAGCTACACGATTGCTGCATAAAGTACATAAATGGCAGACGTGCAGATTCCATCCCGTTCATGTGGCAGGAGAATGGCATGCAGTACTGGTACCACCACACCCTCTTCTATTACATTAGATGCGACCTTGCCTTGACTTGCTACAGCGTTTCCCGTGAGAGGTGCTAGAGGCAACCTGATGAGCAGCATCGACCCTTACCTGAGTGGCAGAAGGGCAGCTTGTAGCCCTCAAGCGTGGATGAGTCCCCGCGCTCACGCGTGACGAGGCCCTCCCGGTCCACCAGCCAGATCCGCTTCCGTGCGTCCAGCACCGTCTGGCAACAAGGAAATCAATGGATGGCAGACAATTAAACACCAGCAGGCGGGTGAGGACATATTCAGCAAGGGGATCCTTGACCTTGGCATGTGTTGGCATCAAGGGAGCCCTTCATTGCGACTCCTGTGACTCTTTCCCAGGCTTGCTACATCTTCCTTCACTGCATACTCATTGCCGGCTCTTTGCAAGTGCCCACAAAGCTGTAGACAGGTTGTTCAAAGATACAAGGAAGGCGCGTACCTGGTGTGTCTGCTGTGCGATCGCTGTAGCAATGAGCTCTGCGATGGACGCAGCGATGCCGCCCTCTCCTGCAACCAGGGGGCCAAAGGAGGTGGCACATTGGAGGTGGGGGGGCCAGAGGGAGGTCAAATCACACTACTTGGGCTCACACGCTTGAGGAGTGTTGAGCCCTGCTGCCATGAAGGTTGACAGGGGGTAAGGGGGAACGAGCGCCAGGGCAGGCAGCAGGGCAGATGGGTGGGGGCATGGCCGTAGCAATGACGCGGGAGATGGCCCGACACATGGCTGGATGCGTGCTGGATGCGTGCGTTGTTTTTTACATGCAAGTGAGGATACAGGTATGGGATAGCAGCCAGCACCCACACTCAGGGCACCACAAACGTTGCGCCTGCATCTTATTTGATGCATCTTCGGCCCATTTGTGCGCAGGAACGCACCTGAGAAGAGGAACACATGGTCCCCCAGCCGGCCCCCTGTCTTGGGCAGTGCCGCCAGCACGCCCGCCAGCACGCTTGCGCTCGCGCCGCTCATGTCGTCGTTGAAGCAAGGGAACTCGGTCCTGCAGTCAGGTTAAATATGGAACCACAACAAAATGCCATAAAGTGCAGGGTCCGGGATCTAAGCTAGGGCCTAGGATTGTGGGGTGCAAGGTTCATGCTATCGTTGCTATAAAGCATGGCAACTTGGTGCTGTGGAGCAGGATTGTAGCTTCCAGAAGCAAGCTATGATAGCGTATGCCAGGCCGTTCAGCTACCCCACAGCAACCCCCAAAACACCCACGCTTCACCACCACAGCAACCCCCTACAAGCAGCACCCCACACCACCAACACAGATAGGCCCCACAGCCACTCCCCACCACAATCCGCAGCAGCACCTCCACATCATTGTCGCACAGCACTTCCCAGAGCACGCTTCCCGCACCACACACACATCCTGCTTTGTGCCAGGTGTCTATGCGCCAACTTGGGCGTACAATTTAGCACACACACGCACACACACAGCACCTACGCCCTTCCCGCCCACCTGTACATGTTGAGCAGCTTGGACGCATTGTCATACGTCATGTCCTCAAACTGCACCAGTCAGTCAGCCAGTCAGCCAGATAATCAGTCAGCCAGACAGACAGGCAGTCAGCCACTTGATCAGTCAGGCAGGCAAAAGGACGTAATCACCGCTCTACGTCTAGCACAAATGAGTGCTTTATGGTTGCCATGATACCGTGGATAAAGTGTGGAAGGCAGAGCTGTTGTGAATGCTGATGCTTGCTTCATGACATGAATCAAGCATCCACATTCACAGCAGCTCTTCCTTCCACCCTGTCAGTCCTCCCAAACCTAAAACCCCAAACGCCAACCCCGCACCCAAGCCATTGAGATGCAGGTGTGTGTGGCTTCTGGCGCAGCCACTTGGTGTTGCTGTTGCATACTTAGTCTTGGAGCTCTGTGTGGCTTGTGTGTTACCTGGTATGACCCCCAGCACCTCACCAGGACCATCTATCACGATCATCTACGGTAATGCTGAAATTGCTGCTGGTTATGCATTCAGCTCTCTTTATCTGTTTGTTAATTATCAGCGTGACATCACACACGCCACCACACCTGGATGATGGTGGTATTGCCGTACCGGCGGCGTACCGCGGTCAGGAACTCGTCCAGCAACTCGTAGTATGGGTCACCACGCACGCGCCTGCGTAACAGCGGGGAATCATTGGGGTCACCACTTCGTGTCCAATCACTGGACGTATGCCATACGGAAGCAGACAGGAGCGACTGAGGCAGGGGCAGAGCCCCATTCTGTCCCAGTGATCCGTGTGTAAGGTGTGTTGTGGGCTGGGCTCTGTACTCTTGCAGCCCAAAGCTTAAGCATGTCACCCTTACGCCTTCAAATCCATAATAGTCGACGCAGTGCCTCGGCGCAGCGCATGGGTGTGGTGTGCTGCCGCAATGCGTGCTGCCACAATGCATGCTGTCTACACACAGCATGGTGCACATGGCATCGATGGCATGGCACGCATGGCCCGCGGCGCGCATGGCACGTGGTGCGCACCTGTGGCGCATGCCCACATAGAAGGGTGAGCGCAGGAATTCCTCGTTGTCTGTGCCGGTGTCGATGACGACGGGCAGGCACACTGCCGGGTTGATGCCCCCGCACGCGGTGTACAGCGACAGCTTGGAGATGGGCACCGAAACCTGGCGGGTGGTTGGTGGTTGGAGGTCAGCGGTTGGTGGCTGGTAGTTTGTGGTTGGTGGAAGTTGGCCGACGGGACGCTGGCAAGATGAGAATTAAAGGGATGGTTAATGAGAGCCGCCAGCACTGGGCCACAAGGCACCAGGTCATCAAAGCTGGACACAGCAGCAGCGGCAACAGTGGGCGGTAGAGGCAGCAGCGGCGGCAGCGGCAGTTCAATTGACGCAGAGACAAGCCAAGGAGGTGGAAGGGGGAGGAGAGTGGGGGGGTTTGGCATGCACGCACCGCCTGCACGCCCAGGTCGCCCGCGGACCCCGTCTTCTCACCATCGCTCACCACGACCTGCGGGGCGGTGTTGGCGTTGGGTGCAGGGCTGGATGGATTGACGGGCGTCCATGAGCAGCATGGACCAGTGACGTGCCGTGGCACCGGCATACATCAGTGACCCACACCGATTCATGCTACATTCCAGGAACTATGCTACATCCTTACACTCTCTAGAGCCGTACATCGCCTTGAAGCCGTCAAGTTCAATACCAAAATCATTCTACCTCCCTACCAGTCTGTACAGTCCATCTCTCGCAACTCCTGCAGTTCCACCACTCCTCTCAATCCCTACAGACTCTACAGTACCCCTCAGTCCCTTAAGCCGCGCACCAGCTGCACGTTGCGCTCGGGCCAGTTCTTGAGGATGCGGAACACACGGCCGCGGTCTTCTAGCGTGATGAACAGCGCGCGAGGCACGCTCTTGAACATCAGACCATACTTCCTGCGGCATGGGCGGGCAGTACAGGGCTGATGTGGGGCTGGGGTGTGGACAATGAGGGTGCTCGGCCCTAGCAAGGGTTAAAGCAACAAAGCTATGACACAATGATGTGAGACCTCCAGCCCTCCAGTCCAGCTTTCCAGACCTGCGACCTGATACATGAAACCTGGGAGCTCCAAGACGGTGCCACCTGGCTGGTGTGGCGCTATGCCCACGACCACACATACACGTGCACGGCTGCACGCGCCTGACACTGGCACATGTGACTTCTCATCCAAACCAGGTATAGCAAGCGTGTATAGCAAACAAGTACTCATGGATTACGATTCAGGTGACGTTTATCGTACTGCAGCCCTAGAGACACCCACTTGCACGCCTCGCGCACGACTGTGTTGCCCACCACAGGCATCAGCTCCTCAAAGTTCTCCACCAGCACCCGGTAGAACAGGCGCTCGTTACGCTCCTACCAAGCAAAGTACAGATGACAAGGGCAGGCGGTCAGCAGAAGCCCGGAAGGGCTGGTTGCACCAAACATCCCGGCACAGCAAGGGGTTTGTGCAGCAAAAGCACGTTCGGGCGCGTCCCGGCCCGCGCCGGCAGAAGCACGCAGGCTATTCAGGGTTGAGGGTTGAGTGTTCAGATTCAATGGCTCCAGGTCCAGGATCCAGGGCTTAGGCGGGTGTAGTGCTCTCACCTGCAGCCCCTGCAGGTACAGGTACTTCTCCAGGTTTGACTCCTTGGAGCGGATGTTGAGTATGGTGCGCTCCAGCTGCACCTCCTGCGGTACGAGCAGTACAACGGTACGAGCGATACAGCAGTAGCCCAGGGGTGAGGCAGTACAAATGATATGGCAGTACAGGGAGCCAGCCCCAGGGCAGCCGCAGCACAGAACTGGCACGCTGTGCAGTGTTGAGTGGCAGCCCACCGGCATGCTGGCACGGCTGTCAGCTCTCCATGCACCCCTCCACCCTTGCCCTGCCCATAGCCGCCTCCCCCAAACATACATACACCATCTCACCGCACCTGTGACAGTGTGACCGGCGGCAGCAGGCCTCGGAGGTACAGGCGGTCACGCTCTGAGTCACTGAACGCGAGGCCCTTGTTGTACTTGGGGTGTCGCATGAGGTCGACACCGCTGATGACCTGGCGCACCCAGGGGGTCGTGGGCCGGCCTGGAGGGTTGCACTTGTGTGAGGTGTCACAGGTATGAAAACTTGTACGAGGTATGAAAACTTGTGTGATTGGGAGGACGGAAGCATGCGCTTCATGCTGGCTAGAACACAGCCACGTTTCGAAATCCACTTCCCAATCATCCAAAACTGAGGCATGCGGCGATGTGTGTGCGTGCGGTACGGCAAAGTGCAACACATCGGCATCGGATGAAGACCATCGGTTGAAGACCAAACTGAAAAAGCAGGCACAGCCATAAGGGTGAGAGGGTGACATACATGCGCGCTGCATACGGGCCCCACGCCGATGGTCACACCCTCTGGGCCCACTCGCCTGCTTTGTCATCATCCTCGTTGATCGATGAGGTTGTCAAACTGGCTGTGCTTGAGCTGCTGCATTTGAGGAACAAACGCACAAAATAGGCCTTTTGCGACCCTCACTTGTGCTCCCTTCAGGCATCTGTTCGCCATGTTGAACGTACAATATAACGAATGCCCCCCAGGGACCTAAGGTGCCGGTCATGGCGTGTCGTGTGTATGATTGCACGTGTCAGGGCCGAAACGCGACAGCTTTGGCATGGGCGCAGGGGGATGGGATACAATACGAGCAGGAAATAACGTAAAAACCATGCACGCATGCCCGTCCAGCTGCAGAAGGCACGCATGCATGGCTCGGGGTTCCAGCCAGGTGAGGCATGCACCGCATGAACGGGGCCGCTGCGTATGCACGTTCATCGCATGCAAATGCCATGCGAGGGCAATGCGTGCCTCGACAGCCCTGCACGGCTTTGTCCAATCCCAACATGCCCGCTGGCTGCCCTGCCGAGCATGTGCATGTGTGGCGTGTTCTGTTGTATGTGTCATCCAAAAGCCATTGTCTAACCCAAACAAAGTCCTGCAATTGGCCCAGCGATGTTCTGCCAGCGCCAACAGCCCATCGCGCCACCTACATCGGTGTTGCTATCTCCTGCTGCTGCGTCAGCGCCAAGCCCTGCAGTTGGCCAAGAACGCCATTGGATTGTCTAGGTAGCTTTAAAAGCAGCTGCTGGACGCATGCCAGGCCGCGCATTGTGGATGACGGGCCCAGCCACCACGACGGAATGCGATGGATGCACGTAGCGCTTCCAGCTGTCCTCCTAGACCTCTCTACAGCTTCAAGCAGCTGAATTGGCTGTCAGATGACAGGAAGGGTTTTTCATCGTGGTCACAGGATTTAGAAAAGTCATGCGGTTTGCGCCTTTCTGCTGCCGTGGCTTGTGTCCGTGCACCTGCTGCGTGATCACCGTTTGGCAGCCATTCTCCTGGGACCAGCGCCATGAGTTGACCATAGGGTGCAGCAGCACAACCATTCCAGTATCAAGATCAATTATATGACAAGCTTATAGTGGCAGATCGGCGGTCTCTCGCCAAAACCATCGTTTCGGTCGCCGAGCATGGAATCAACAAGCAAGAAGAAGCACATCAAAGTTTCCAGGCTGCAGGATGACGAGGCGGTTCGGCAATTGAATGCACTGCTTCGAGTTGGTGGCCTGAACACAGCACCGCAGAAAGCACTGCAGCGCGCCAGCACGGAACCAGAGCTGCATGGATCAATTGCAGATGGCGTGGATGCCCGGCCTGGGGGTTCTCCAGACCAACAGCATGCAAGCACGTCCGGGCGCTCCATCATGATGCGCCAGGCCAGCGGGCTGCCCCGCCTGCTGCCTCCCATCCAGCACCCCACGCGCACCAGCGCGTCAGCAGGTGCACCAGCAGTGCTCCAGGCAGCGCAAGCGCGGCGGCACAGCAGCGCTGGCGGTGTTGGCGGCTCGATGAAAAGGACTGGTTCCGCAGGGGCCGGCACAGCGGGCGATGCAAGCGCAGCTGACGCGCGCAGGACAGGCAGCACAGCACAGCTGCGGCGCCAGCCCAGCTCGAACAGCATCGCAGCTTCGGCAGCACCTCAGATCCTCAGTACGACGCGCTCCGGGCTGAATCTGCTGGACGAAGCAACACGTGTTGCGGGGTGCGTGCCGCTGCCGCAGTGGCCACGGCCACATGCATGTGCTGGGCTGCTTGCATGCATAGACGCATTTGACTGCATGCATGCCGCAACCCCACGCCGCCACATCCATGCGATGGTCTGCATGCTGCACATGATGTATGATGTGCACGGCAGGTATGTGCACCGGCAAACATTCGAGGCACCGCCGAGCCTGGGAGGGGGGGCCGGCACCGCACCACCTCCCCGGGGACACCTGGTATTCAATGCCGCATTTGAGGGAGGCAACTTGATGGCTGCCAGGCGGCTGGACGATGGCAATGAATATGAGATCACACTCCGCCACGACTCACAGAACCCGAAGTGAGCAATTGAGGCATCCATCGCATGCGCATGGGGCTCAACACATCATTCTGCAGTCTGTGGCCAGCTCTCCTTTGTGTGGCAGGACCATGGGTGTATGAATGCTGCACAGCTGCATGTGGCTGTGCCACGCCATGACATGCTTTAAAGTGCTGGGCATTCACGCATGCTGAGTGCTGCACACTGTAGTGCACTAGCAGCACACGCTTTGAATGCTACCGAACTCCAGCACGGCATGCTTTACTCTAATCACTGTGTATCAGGATGCTGTTCCCATCGCAGCGTTACTGTATCTCTTAGCTCTGTATTCAGCACCCACTATAGGGTGCAGGGTTGATCATACTCACGGGGTACTGTCCCCCGCTGGCCCTGCCACTGCCCTTGCAGGTACCGGCTGTGGTTCCACTTCCTAGTGTCAAACTCAGCCCCAGGGCAGCAAGTTGTATTCACCATCACCAACTTCTCAAAGGGGCGATCGCTGTACCGCCACGGCATGACGCCCGTCGTCAGGTGGGCAACATGTACCGCCCATCGTACTGCTGGGACATGGTACTGCCTTAAGCCTGAGCAGGCGGACGTGGTGGTGCATGGCATCAGCTGTAACTGATGTGTCATTGTGTTGTGCTCATACTGTGTTGTGCAGTGCGGTGGCATTTACTGCGATTGGCCATACCTGTACTACGATTGCGGTGACATGGCCTACTGTATGATTGGCCATGATTAGCCCCCCCCCCCCCACCCCCCGCCCCAGTCCCTACCTGGCTGTTTGATGTCATGTGGACATCAAAGGGTTGCTGCCATGTGCGATGTTCGAAGTGCTGCGCACGCATGCATGAGCGTGCAGGTCCGCCAAGCGGCCGGCGTGGTGCCGCGTGCCGCAACGCAACACGTTCTACTACAAGGCGAAGGGTGCTGGCGCGCAGGGCTACTTACTGTCATGGGCCTTCATCTTTGATGACCCCGAAGACACGTGTGTGGCTTGGTGTCTGGAGATGGCGTCTGGGGGTGGCTTGCTCAGGACCTGGTCAGATGACAGAGACGATGCGCAAGTGTCATCTGCACATAATGCGAGCTCCTGTGACACGATGTCTACGTGATGGCATGAGGCCCTCAGGCTCGTGTGCACACAGGGGCATGCACCAGACACCTTTGTCAGCGCCCTGCTTTGACACCCCCTCAGAGCTGTGCATGCCCCGATGTATCTAGCTGCACCTCTGCACTGCTGTACCGCCTGCCCACGCAGGTACGAGTTTGCGTACAGCTACCCGTTCACGTACACCGCGCTCCAGTTTGAGCTGGGCTACTTGGAGTTCCTGGACCTGCCGTACTTGCGCCGCCAGCTGCTCACTCGCAGCCCGCAGCTGCGGCGCGTGGACCTGCTCACCATATCCAGCCCCATGTATGCCTGCCCCTTGACTGCCCTCACAGCCGGGGGGTTGCAGGGAGCCGGCAGCATGCAGGCAGGGGTGAGGGGTACAGGGGCCGCAGGCGCCTTGGCGCCTATCCCACAAGTCAGCAGCCTGAACAACCCGCTTCTCACCGGGCACGGCTGTGGCAGCAATGGGGCAGGGCCCGGGCCGGGGCTGGGGCAAGCAGACTTGGCAAGGGAAGGGTCTGGAGCATCAGGCACGGAGGCAGGTGCAGCAGAGGCAGAGGGGCAGCCCCCTGTCCCAGCAGCACCCGGTTCCCAAGGTACTGTATCACCCAGTCAGCCTGATAGTGACGACGCTGAAGATGAACCGGCTGCCACTGCCCGCACGCACCGCACAGGCAACAGCCCGGTGCGTATCAGGCAGCCAGGCAGCGGGGTTGGTACATTCAGTGAGCCGACACCACCCCCTGACCCACCCCCGCGTGCAAAGCACCGGCCGCCATCGGGTGGCTACGGGCCAGCGCATAGCAGACCAGGCCTCATAGCAGACCACACCCTCAGTGAGGCGGGGGGGGAGGCTGAAGCTGGGGAAGACGCAGGGGGGGCTCTCTCTCCTAGAGGCCTCCGAGGCATGGCGGCTGCTGCCCAGCAGCAGGCGTCGTCCCGCCCTACTTCAGCCACTCAGCACCCGCAGGGCAGCGGCCGGCCGGTCACTGGAACTCTTGAGCCATCCGCAAACCATGGCGCTGCCCATCATGGCGCCGCCCAGGTGCGCAGTAGCACGAGCACCGGCATCTTGTCAGGGGCCCCGGGGGAACCTGCGTCTGGAGCATTACCCACATCAACCACCACTGCAGCGGCAGCAGGCGGTGTCTCACGGTCGTTTCCTGGAACGGCGCAGCCACAGGCAGCAGCTGCAGGCGCAGGCCCAGCGGCAGGGCAGAGCGTCCCAGATCCTCCCAACAGCCCAGCCCAGGCGCAGGCACAACAGGGGCTGGGTCACAATTGGAGCCAGGGGCAGCCACTGGATAAAGCAGCTGCTGCTGCAGCAGCAGCCGCACCACTTGGCTTTCCCAGTACAAGCCAGCCGCGCAAGGTGGTGGTCGTCACGTGCCGCGTGCACCCTGGGGAAACGCCAGCCTCATATGTGGTGCAGGTATGTGGGTGGTGTGGACAATGCCTGGGCGCATGAGCACCCAAGTGGCCTTGCGCCTTGCCTCCACATATTTGCCACCACCGCATGCCCTTCATGCATGTTAACCTGCTGTCTGGCTTTGTGACCAGCTAGCTGCTTGCATTGTCAGATGTGGCCACCCGGACCTCCCCTGCATGGCATGTGCATGGCGCTGGGGGTCCACACATCTGTTGGACAGGCACGCCACGTCCTCCCCTCGCTGTCCCTGACCCAGCTGATCAACTCATTGTGTAAAAGACGCCGAGCCGCCCACGACTGGCTGACGCCTTGTGTGACATCCAGCAAAACGTACCAGGCAGTCCATTGTGCAACACCTCCTGACAGATACTAGAGCCACAAGTGTGACTGCCCTCGCTGGTCACACGTGCACAGGGGCTGGTGAACTTCCTGCTGGGCGCGGAGCCAGAAGCAGCTGCCGCACGCACGGGGCTCACATGGCTCATTGTCCCCATGCTCAACCCGGACGGCGTGTTCCTTGGTGCGCCACCACCATCCGCCACTTGTGGCTGGCCGCTGCTGTGCTGTTGTGTCGCTGCTGTGCCGTTGCTGCTGTATACTGCTGCTGCACGCTGCGTGGTGTCACTGCGCTTGTCATGCTGTGCTGCATGCTGTCACCGCGGCCGCGGCCTGCTGCACGTTAGCTGCCTGATGCTGCAGTGATGGTGCCGGGATGAGCCTGCCTGCCTTGTGCCTGTGCAGCTTTGCCTTTGGTGCAGCTGCTGCACGGTTTGCCGCATGGCTGGTCCCGATGGTGGCCAAGCTGAACATAATCCTGCTGTATTCAAGGACAGCGATCTGTGCCCAGTGCGTGTTGGAGCATACTAGGCACACAACCCCGTCCCGCGCGCCCTGTGCAGGCAACTACCGATGTGACGCGGGCGGCGTGGACCTCAACCGACTGTGGCGCGCCCCTGGCGCGCCCTCATGCCCCTCCCTGCACCATACGCTGAGCCTGCTGGCTGCCTACGCAGCACACGCAGGCTTCGAGGTGTGTGGGGCCAAGTGCTGCGAACACAATCATACAACACTGACTGTAGCCAGCCGATGTGGACAAGGTTGCCTGCAGCCAACTCGTGTCCTTACGGCGCTCATTGAAACCAGAAATTATACTGCAGGACATGAATCCTGCACAGTACTGCTGTACTTGTAAACGTGTGCCAACTGTACCAGCCTGTTTCATTGTGCTGAAGTACTATTGTACCGCCGTACTGCTGTACTTTCACAGGTGGAGCTGTTTGTGGATGTCCATGCCCACTCCACCTCACGGTCCTCATTCCTCTTTTGCAACCAGCCACAGCCGCCCACCCTAGCCGCCCTCCAACCCAGTCAGTCGCTGCTGCACTCCCTCATCACCCAGCCCAGCATCACACCATTTCCCAGCCCCACCCCGCCAGCCGTCTCCTTCGCGCCGCAGCCCACCATCATACCCCCTCCAGGATTGGGTTCAGTACTGGGGACCCCACGAGCCGGGAGCTCCCAAACCAGTGTAGGAGGCTACAGCAGCCAACATGCAACGACAGCGGCGCTGCAGCCACAGTCAACGGGCATGTTGGGGCCGGGGGCCCTGCCAATGCCCCCCATGCCCACTGGCTTCACCTCGCTGGCTCATTCTGCCATGGGGCTAATGCCACAGCAGGCCGCAAGTGTCCCAGGTGCAACTTTCAGTGGAGTGGGGCTGTGGCCGGGCCAAGGCAGTGTGCCAGGCAGTAGCGTGCCACTGGCCCCGCTGGGGGGTGGCAGCTACAGCCATCCGCAAGCCGCGGCGGCAGTACAGTCGGCGCCGCGGCAGCTGTACGTACCGCCGCCGTTGTACGACCCGCAGGCGGCGCTGGAGCGCGTCATGCGGCTGCCGCGGTGAATGAAGGGACCTAGATAATTTCTTAATTTGTTTTCATCGACGTCTGCGTGTTTCAATAGTGGGCCTAGGCGCTGGGCGTGGCTTGGTGTGAGGGGACCTAGAGCAAGGGCTCTTGCATGTGATGCCAATGCACTGTGGCCCATGCTGCTATTCATACTACGTTGCTGCTGCGTGGGCATCTGCAGTCCCCCCATGACACCACCCCAACCCCAAGGGCCCGCCAGCCTCACCTCCCTACCTCACCCCCCGACACCTGCCACAATCCCCCAACCTCACCCAAGAACCCACCGACATGGCACCCGCCACAACTCGCCAGCCCCTCATCTCCCCCTGCCACCCCCAGGCTGCTGGACACCCACGTGCCAGGCTTCTCCCTTTCATCCTGTGTGTTTGATGACGAGGTTGCCAAAGCCGGGTGTGCGCGCCGTGTGGTGGGCGCCCTGCTGCCGCGCGCGCTGTGTTACACACTCGAGGTGTCCTTCTTCCATGGGGGGCCTGAGTCTGTCACGGTGGTCGCACCAGGTGGGTGGAGGTATGGATAGGAGTTTAATAAGCTGCAGAAGGCATGGCCTGTGAGGTGTGAGACGGCCTGGGCCTGTACCTTGGTCCCGTGCTCTGCTCCCCGTCGTGTGCATATGAGTCCTCATACCCTGTCCAGCCCTCAACCCAATGGCCGGGAGGTCCATCATGGGGTCCATCATGGGTGGTGCCCGAGGTGGCTGCATCAGCGTATGAGCTCCCTATCACAACTGCGCATCTGTGTGAATGCTCAACTGTGCGACTTCCAGGTGTCACAGTAGTCTGCTGCATGGTGTTGTTGTTGTTGTTGGCGCTGAAGGCTAATGTAACGACAACAACAACAACAACAGTAGTCTGCTGCATGGTGTGCACACCTGTCTGCGTCACAGGTGGAGCCAGTGACATGGCTGGCTCACCAAACACCATCGAGGGCTACCTGAACATGGGCCGTGGCTTGGGACTGGCTGTCGCGCAGATGTTTGAGCTGCTGCCCGCTGGCAGCAAGTAGCATTGGGTAGTTGTGGGGTGTTGAGAAGGCTGATCAATTAACAGGAATTTGGCACAGCATCGTTACACTGCTTTGCGCAGTTTAGGACGCGATGCTCCCAGTCCAGTCCAGCAGTGAAGAACATGGCAGACGTTACAGGACGATGCAGGTATGAGGTACCAGACACCAGGTTTCAGGAGTTCTGCTCTCTGCAAGTTACATGGCGCAGGGTTCATACAAGGGCACAGCTAGGGGCACAGTGCTTGAAGAATATACTTGTGTGACACAAATGCACGAACGCACAGCTGTCAGCTGCTCAAGTGAACCATCACTTCTATCATGTCATAGGATCAGACGAAAGATGATCATCATCATATCATACCCACGGCACACTGAATGAATGACGGCGCTGTAACCATCCATCAGCCCAATTGAATATTTTCAACGAGTACGAGTCCTATGATGCCAGGGCAGCTGCTGCCTGTATCAGTGCTGGTGGCCCAGGAGCAGCGCCCAGTGATTGCGCAGGCACTGGGGCAGCCGCCAGTGCTGGGGCCATCGCCGTGGATGTTGCAGCAGTTGGTGACGGCGCAGCGGTTGCAGCTGCAGGCGGTGGTGCTGCAGCTGCTGGTGCTGCTGCAGTGGGTGCAGTGGCAGCTGTGGGTGTGGGGACCACAGGTGGGACCGGTGGTGCCGTGGCGGTTGGCCTCTCAGGCGCAGGTGTGAACGCGGGTAGCTGAAGGGACCGCGCTACCGGCTGTGCAAGCACTGCTGGTGCCGCCGGTATCGCTGCGGCCACGGCTGCTGCAGGCTGTGTTGCCGCACCGTTTTGAGCTGCAGCTGTCGCAGCCTGAGAAGTGACAGGGGTTGGGAAGGGCGGGTGTGTGGCCGCGGGGAACGCGACATGGGAGTGAAAATGGTGCTGCGCAGCTGGGGCCTGAGTGGCTGGGAAGTGGTACTTGGGCTGAAGCTGCTTCGCCCCCGCGGCATCCATGTTTCCAGCGTCTCCTTTAGGGCAGTACGAGGGCGGTGGGGGTGATGCCAGTGCAGCCAGCTGCGCCCGTAGGCCCTTATGGTGTGGGGAGGCAGCGATGGCTTGCAACTCAGAGAGCAGAGACAGCGGCGCACCTGCGGCAGGTGCCTGGCCAGGCAGCCTTTGTACCTGATCATGTTGAGGGCTGGTGTCTAGGGCATCCCCCCTGTGGGTCAGCACAGCCCGAGGGGGTGGCACAAAGGAGGCTGTGCTGCTGGTGGGCCGATTGGTGGGCGGTGCCCCCATGGCGATGCCACTGTTTGCCGGCAGCTTGCTAGGTGCAGGTATTGCCCCTCCGGCTGATGGGCCCCTCAGTGATCCCACTGGCACGACAGTCTTGGGCTGGCTCTGACGTGCCCCGGGCCCAGCAGCAGAGGCAGTTGCCGGGGCCAGTGCTGCTGACCCAGCTGCCTGCCGTGAACCAGAAGGCGCCCCCGCACCACCGCCAGGCCCCCCACCCGCCTCGCCCCCGCCCGCTGGGGGCTTGATGACGGGGTTGTGCATGAGGGCTGTGAGGGAGTAGCCCGGTGGGGGGGCGCCTGGCGGTGTGGCGGCCTCTGCTGCCACCAGCGTCTCCAGCTGTGCACGGAGCGCACGGCTGGCGCCCAGCAGCTGTGCTGTTTCGTCATCGCCCTGGAGGTCTGGGGGTGGCCCGGACGCCACTGCGTGCACGCACAACAACAGCATTCGCGTGCACCATTCGTGTGGGCATGTGATGAGTGGCACGACGACCGCGGGTCAGTGCAGCGTGCAGCTGCGCGCAAACTCCCGAGTCCTACCTCCAGCAGCAAACACTGCAACAAGTCTAGTGGAGAGAGGATCTACAGAGCACCTGCTTTGCTGCACTGCACTGGGCTGAACACGGACGCATTCGCGGTGCCTTCGGCTTTTGCACAGCAAACAGCACACCACAGGACGCACATTGTGGCTGCTGCATGTTTGCCGCAGCCGCCGCTACCTCCTCAGCCGCAGCCTCTGCTCGGGCTGTAGCTGCTGACAGCTGCCCCGCGACAGCTGTCGCCACTGCTTCAGGCATGTCGGCACGCAGCTTAGACAGGGCCTCCATCTGCCTCCGGTCCTGTGGGACGTGAACGCGGATGTATGGTGGTAAGTGTGCGCATGCGATGCAGAGCACACGCAGTAGTTCTGGTGCACGGATGCCAGTAGGTATAGGGTGGCAGTACATGTGGCGCATGGATGCCAGACGAAGAAGGCACAAGTGTTCAACGCACATGTTAGCTGTCACGGAACACCCCCAGCTGCGTGTGGGTGGAACGCAGCTACTTCAGACTACGCCACTTCAGACTAGTTGCAGCACACCGACGTTCGCACGGAGCAGGCAGACCGTATCATTACATGTGCGCACGCAGGCTGCATACCTCCAGCCGCCCAAGCAGCTGTCCCGCCACCAGCTGCTTCTGCGCAGTCCGCCGCTCGCGCTCCGCAACAACCAACGACCGTCTGACACTGCCCAGCTCATTCGTCAGCGACTGCAGGGCAGGGGCACAGCGCCGCTCTGGCATAAGCAATAGCCATAACAAGGATGATGTGGTCGAAACCAACTTGGGACCTAGAAAGCTGGGTGGTTTGAATGCGGCTGAGCTGCGATGCAGCTCCGGTAGGCTGGTAATGTGGGCACCGATAGGCTTGTATGCGGGCTGGGAGCTGTAGACGACAATGCGCAAAACAGCCTTAGAAAAGCCAAGCCGAGCACTGGCGGCTTCATCAGAGGTTGCGACACCTTGGCGCATGGTCGAGCCACGATGCCTCACTATACTGACAGCTCACTCTCAATCCCAGTTGGTCACGTCCAGCTCCACCGCACCCCCCCACCCCACCCCAACCCACGCACACCTTCCCACCCGGCCCAGCCCCACCTGCAGTGCTGTGGTGCGGCTCGCTTCCACCTCTGCCGTGAGGGCAGCCTGCGACCGGATTTACGGCATGTGCAGCGCGGAAGTCAGGCAGCCATCCCAACCACTGGGCCACGGACACGAAACCTTGGCACAATGATTAGTCTTTAGCACTCTTTACACACAGTACTTGCTCACAAAAGACCAAATAAAAAAAAAGGTGTGCCAAGGTGCCGTGGTCGTGGCCCCTGGTAGTCCACAGCCCACCACGCATGCCATGCGATTCCGTGGTACCATGCGTCGCATGGTACCTCCCACATCCTGTCCGGGCCGCTTGCAGCACACCCACAAAAATCAACACCGCGACCCCCCTATCTCACCCTCTTCCCCCAGCTGGGTATGGATGAAACTTATACCGGCGTGCAGTACTTTGAGAGGCATTTTCGGCGCTATGTTCAGCATCCATACTCACCTGGGGGAAGGGCGTGTAAATGGGGGCGGCTGGTTGCCGCCTGGGGTTCTAACGGATGCCTCTGGGGATTCCTAAGCATTTAGACCTTCAGGTCATGGGTTCGATTCCTGTGGTCCTCACCACCTTGCGGCTGGCGGTCTATAAATTGCCTCTTTCAGGACTTACGCTGGAGTTATCCTTAAAACAACCCAACTTGGCGCCTGGACACGACCGTTCCAGGATTGACTGG